>VBRH01000962.1:12691-25728 GCA_014578085.1 Cardamine resedifolia | reverse complement strand
GGTTTACTAAAGGCTGAGATATGGATAAGACATGGCTGATTTATGGTTAAGATACGACTGATTTATGGGTAAGTTACGGCTGTTTTATGGGTTACGGCTCATTTATGGATAATTGCGGCTCATTTATGTTTTAGTTACGGCTGATTTATAGTTAAGATACGGCTGATTTATAGTTAAGATACGGCTGATTTATAGTTAATATACGGCTGATTTATGGATAATTGCGGCTCATTTATGTTTTAGTTACGGCTGATTTATAGTTAAGATATAGCTGGTTACAACTGTCTTGGGATATTGACCATAACTTTCAAACCGTAAACCTAAATCTTGATCCGTTTTTTCCTGTGTCTTCGTATGTCTGTTGTTGATTTTTTCACCAATTCTCATAATTTTCTGGGTTGTTTTGCTACTGTGTTTTTTATGTTCTAAATCAAAAATTGCACGATCTCACGTAAATGTTGCAAGATCTTACGTAAAGGCACGTAAAGTTTAATCTTTACAATATAAAAAGGATTAGAATTTTTTCTAAAACCTGCATCGTAATCGAAGAAGATAAGAGAGTGAGAGTTTTTTTTTTCGTGTAAAAATAAATCATAATGGCAAAATCTGTAATTACAGTTTTAAATTTGGCTTAACTGACATTTCCATAACCAAAACTGATATTCAAATAATTTGAAAAATAAATTACAATGATAGTCATTTCACAACTTTTATGGTATATTTAAGTAATTCTTTCTAATAAAAATAATAAAAATACAAACATTTTTCTGGAATAGTTTGCAAGCGATGAAAAAGAAAGTAAGTCAAACATGACTCTCAAGCTTTCGTCATGAGATCAAAACGATCCACAGTGAAAGATTCCGTTACCGAGAAACCCTCTCAAAGTTTTCGTTTTTATGGTTAGTTGAGTAATCACTTCCATGAAATTAAAAGAAATATCAAATCGAAATCGCGCAAAAAAAAACCTAGATTGGAAATTGGGGAGTCAATTACGTGGAGAGGAATTGATAAAACGAAAGGTTATATTTTTTTTCCAATAAAAACTTCATACAGTAGACATGAAACCACTCGATTACTCGAATACTATCACTCTATGCTTAGGGTTATGATTATATGATTATAAGGTTAGGAATTTTAAATTTTCATATTAACAAAAGAAGAAACAAATTTGAAATTTCATTTAGTTGTCATAATAAAAAGGAAATGTTTGTTTGATGATGCCTCTTAAGATGCTTCCAAAGAAGCACAAACATGTATAGTTCTTGCGTCTGCTATTAATTTACCTTATTTTTCCCGTAAAATTCTACATTTTTTATTGTTAAGATTGGTTAGCGAAATGGATTTATGGGATTTAAATTCAACAAAAAGAAAAGAAACAAAAAAGGATTTCTTTGTCGTCATAGGAATTAGGAAGGTATTGGACTAAGACTATCCTCAAAGAAAAAACTTTGCTGATCCAAAAGTCATATTGTAGGCCTAGCAAATATTATATGCAAGAGAGATTATATCTATCATAACCATTCACCACCACAACATTTAAATACTAAGCCCTAAAAAACCCCCCCAAAAATAAATAAAACATGTTAGCTAATTCTTCTGAGTGAAAAGGCTCCTCCCAACAAAAGACTCTTATGCATAAAAACTAAGTGGCTAAATAAATAGCCTAAAGCTGCTTTTGATAATGCAGACATATCAACCAAAAGCAGAGATATATATATAGAGAGAGAGAGAAGAGAAGTTGATTTAGTTGTGAAGGTAATTGCAGGATGTTCCTTTCCTACAATATCCATCTTCGCGAAAGAACTTGCATACTCTTTGCCCTTTGAAGTTGTTGTTCTGCCCACTTGACTGCCTGTTCCAACCATATCCTGAATCTCCATTCTGGTTCTGTTGGTTTCCCCATAAACCGCCTTGGTTTGCTCCTGAACCACCACTTGGCATTGCTGTCAGATTTTGTGTTCCCCAATTTTGATTACTGTTCCCAGACTGCATCCCTTGACCTGGTTGCATCCATCCCGAGCCTGTATTACTCACTTGTGGTTGGGATTGAGCTTGTCCTTGAGCTTGGTTTGTTACACCCCACCCAGTGTTTGGATAAGCTTGTGGTTGTCCTTGGACGGGCCCGCCCCAGCCACCAGAATTAGGCATTCCCTGACCAGTTGGAGGAACAGAAGAAGCAGCAGCAGCCCAGTTAGCGTTCATTCCAGCTTGAGCAGGAGCAACCCATCCCATGTTTGGATTTACAGTCCCTTGACCCCAGCTGCTATTCTGGTTTGTTGGAGCCTGAGGTTGTCCTAAGTTTTGGTTGTTGTTCACCATGTTCATACCCCATGGTATGTTATTGCCTGGAGCTGGAGCCTGAGCCTGAGCATTCGGTTGGCTTGGAACTGCAACTTTCCAAGGATCAGATGGAGGAAAGCCTGGTTGACTCTGTGAGGGGAGAACACTAGGAGTTACGTTGCCATAGGAACTATTTTGAGAAACGGGAGCATCACTTACTCGATGACCATGGGAATCAAATTTATCTGTCTGCATGCTTCCCCAGCTTTGCTTTCCACCTGCAGGTGTTGGAGAGGGAAAAGTCGCAGAGTGATTAACAGATACGTTAATCGAATCTGGTGTTGGAAAAGGGTGGGTTTGAGGCTGCAGCGCAACAGGGATATCTACCCTAGAAGCTTGACTCTCGCCAGATTGTGCTACCGAATAATTCATCGACTGAATAGCTGACTGTGGAGATGGCTTGGTTGGAGACCATCTACTCTCAAAATTTCGCCTTTTCGCTGTTGGGGTTGTGATTTGATTTGGAGTAGGGGATGGAAGACTACCGCCTGAACTCCAATTATCCTGGGAACTCCTGGGAATATCAATGATTGACGGGGCAGTCCTAGCAGTAGAACCCAAATTGGGTTCAGCTACCTGAGCTCTCGTATAGCTATTATCCACCGCCTGGGTTTGCTTCTGAAATAGTCCAGCCAATGCATCAGTCAGGAGAATAGAATCCAACGGTGACTCATTAGCTTTCCAGATTTCCAACTTAGCAGGGAAGTACCCAGTGTTGTTCCATTTACGGAGCTGCGCCATCGAAAAAGGTCCTTGAACTTTACCAGATGGGTCCTTGTAGTGCCATATTTTCTCTGAGTCATTTGACTTGGGAACAGGCTGCGGAACAACAGCAGGAGGCGCCGTTGCGATTTCAGAGGCAATCCTAGGAGACAATTCTGGTGGCACAACAGCACGAGAACTTCTTGCAGTAGTTTCAGGTATTGAAACAGATCTCAGCTTCTCAGACACTAAAGCTTGTTGCATTTCTCTTTCTCTACCTGAAGTCCACATACTATCACTAACCTTGTGATCCGAACTACCAAGATAATCCCCTCTACCAGTAGAACCTCTTCCAGAATAACTTCTGCTTAATTCACGATTTGCACTTGTGTTTGAGTAGTTACTTGTGCCACTCCATGATTCATTAGAACTAAATGCTCCCCTGTGTGGGGATATCGGTTCTCTTCCTCTTCTGTTAAAGCTACTGCTTCGCGGCCTCAGTTGTTTCCCTAGATGCATGAAAACCACCAAACATCAATAACATTAGAAGATATACCAAAACAAAAGATAAAACAAAGTTTACATTTTAGTTTAACTGTAAATTAACACTTGAATAACAAAACTAACCTTTTTCCTTTTCTTCTTTTTCATCTTCATCTTCCGATTCACAATCTGGATCCATTTTGGGATCAGCATGGATTTCTGGAATTTCTTCTAGCCTGCGCTGCCGTTCCTCTGGAGACTTTAGCAGTTGCAATTTCTCAACACATTCTCGCAGCGTAACCATAAGTTAAGGAATATAAATATCAGTGAATAAAAAGACTGAAATTATATGCGTTCCACTACAAATGGAAAATCAGATGCCGTTTCCCTGAAGTTCAAAAACATACACAGAGAAGAGCCTTCTAAGAGTATGGACAAGCATCATTTTCACAAAGAAATCAAAAGTTTCAACAGATAAGGATATTCTTTTCTTCGGCCCATGTCACTAGCACGATCACGCAAATGACTGAAACGTAGGATCTCTGCTTCAAGCAACTGCATACATAAAGTAACAAATTCAAGACTGAGGCAGTCATAGGTACAAGTTTTTCTATACGTTTCTTAACTACTGCCGTAACAATATTAAGAAACCTTAAAACACAGAATCAAAGAGAGACAAGACAATATAACTAGAATCATTCAAATTGGCTAGACATATATATGGAGTTATTTCCGTCTCCCAATCCAGCGAGCTCAATCAGCAAACATATAATATTGAACAAAGGAGATCTAGAGATGGGAAATAATGTCAGCACGAAAAAACAACTTACGTTTTTTACTCTCACTTCCTGCAGCGCTATGGCCTTCTCTTGAATATCACCCTAAAAGCAATTTACATTAGAGTACCGAAAAAAGAAAAAGCACCTTGGTCAACAAAACTTTAGACATTATCAAATACAGACAGCAAGTAATATGGAGCATACCACTGTCAGCCTGTTGATTAATCCACATTTTATGCTTTGCTTTAGACGCTTGCATTCATCCTGAAATTATTAAAGAGAAGATATAGGTTAAATATATATGATTCTTGAACAACTACTGATCACTAATCAGGAAAAGTTCAGTCAGAAAATAGTGAAAACAGCAACCAATGCCTCTTTAGCTTGTCAACATACACAAAAGCAACATAAAATACTATGTAGGGACCAAAAAATCCGAACATGTTCTCCATTTCCAGTGACAAGAAAAGGATGTTGGATATTAGAAGGAGTGTGTCACCTCAGTGAAATCTTGATTTGATATAATGTCAATGGATATCACTTCTGTTTTGTCCAAGTTCAATATCTCAAGTACAAAGTCTGTTGTTTTTTTGCCAACTTTATAGGGTTCAGGAGCTTTGCTTGTGCCTGTGTTTCAAACCAAAAGAGATCTTAGTCAACCTTTGAATTAACCATATTGAAATAAACTGTAAAACGGAAACTAAACATACCAACAACTTGAACCAGTCGATATAAATCTTGCTTTTGATTTCCAGATATCCTTAACCTAACAAATGCACTAGCTACTTTTTCTTCGAAAGTTGTAGAATCGTTAAGTAGATCTTCCACTAAGCTCCGCCTTAAGTATATCAAATTAATGTTGTGCATATCAACAGCAGCAAAATCATCAAGATTAGATTGACGCCCTTTCCTGACACCCTTTTTACGTGTTTTACGTTTCTTATCCTTCCCACTTTTTATTGGATGGTCCAAATTTTCATCAGCATCCACATGATTAGTTTCTTCTGTGTCAACGATGTCACCTTCAATATCATCTGCCTGATTTTGCTCTTTTTTAAGAAAATGTGAATCAAGGAGATTTAACATCTCAAAGTGCCCAACATGTGATTTTCCGAACAAATTCTGAAGCCTGGAGTCGCAGATAACCTGGCTTTTACGACGGGGATCACGAAGATTGTATCTTTTTATATACTGTAGTAGGAGATTCTGTACTTCTGACTGAGGTACGAAAGATCGGTCACCACGTCTCATGTGCACGACCAGATCCAAAAGTTCCTTGGAAGCCCACTCAACAGTTTCACCTGACAAATTCTTACCAGCTGGTGATAGGGTTTTCTCCGCAGAACCAGACTTTGATCGACTCCTAGTCTTCCTCTTTTTCGGAGAACTATCTGAATCTGATCCTCCATCGGTAACATAGTCAGTCTCACTGGCTGTTCCCTGTTTGCTAGCATTGGACTCATGTCCTTTCTGTGGGCTCTTAGCCTGATCAAGTTCCTCGGAACTTAAAGATAGCTGGGTTTTCAAATCAATCCAGTAATCCTTAAAGAGATATTCCCAGCTGGTCTTGTCATCAAAATCCAACTGCGCCTGTAAGAGACAAAATGAAGTAAGGGAGAGATCAGTAATAGAAGACAGCCATTCAAATAATAAGTGGAAACTAAGGCATAAATGCAACTATTCAGCATGGGACTGACCAAAGTCATAATTTATTAGAGACATTACAAAGTAAAAAGAACGAAATGTAAGCATATCATGCATCAACCAGGTTGAAAGCTCATAAACATGTGCATCATGCTATAGAGCAATGGTACATGAGAAAAGAGAATCAATAGAAGGCTCATCATCAGACTTTTTATGCTTAGTCCAAAAAACGTTTGATGAGAGAAACAGGGAAATAAGATCATGAGGTACTGCAACATGATCAGTTTATCAGCTCATTTATTACAAGAAAAGAAGAAAAATTTCAATAAGCAGAAAACTACAAGAGTATGTCAGGCATACCGGCTCCTTCTCCTGCTCCTTTCTTTCCATCAACTTGACTGTCTCCATGCATGTCTCACATAAACCCTTATTACCTCTTATGCAAAAGAAGGCAGCATCCTTGGCGCAGCCCTTGCATAATGAAAACGTACATGTATAACACAAGTACGTTGCAGTTTTCTCACATTTGCTACACAGGTGCCATCCTATTCACGAAAATGCAACATTAGGTTAGGTTATATTAGAAAAACATGTAATAGAACTCCAGAGATGAAAGCTTACAGAATACATACAAATACAGAGAGGAAATAAATGAAAAGTATGACCATGCACAGAGACTGAAAAATACAGTATAGCAGAAGCAGACCATTTCAAAGAAACTATGGGAAAACCCTGAAAGTTTATATGATGTGTTCTAAGATATGTGGGACAGTATTATATTAAGAGGCTGTACAGTGTTCTTTGGGCTCTCATATCTCATTACCATGTGTAATTTAGCACCACAGGTACCAAAAATAATTCTAAACCATTTGCTAAACACAAGAATCATCTACAAATTGGTACATCACAAAAATAGCTTAGAGAGAACCATCAGTTGGTGACTAGAAGAAAGGAAAAAAAAAAATTCTCGTTATATCAAAATGTTATGTTACCAACTTCAAATGTTATAGAATTATAGTGTGACAAAACTGGACAATGTCACCAAGCCAATCCATAATCGAGTAAAGAAGACTACCAAAGTATATAAAAGCACCAATGCCAGTGTATTTACAATTAAAAGGTTATTTAATTTAAATAAAAAACACAACAGATCCCACTGCTGCTACTTGGTATTTACATTGAACAACAAGGAATCAACTAAAAGCCACCGTTGACAAGTTCTTGTGGAATCTCAAAGATTTATGACTGCACACAAAAAGGGTGAGTACAGCCTTGATAGAAAAAAGACTTGGCCATTTCATAAATAATCCAAAAGTTGACATTGCCAGTGTGTCATTGGACAGTGGTACAACAGGCCTGAGACTAAAGTAAGATTCAATAAGGAACAACATGAAATCAAGGATGATGTGCAAAGCAGTAGAAAAAGCCTTAACCTTCAAACTTATAATCTGAGAGGAGTAAAGGCTTAAAAAGATTCAGGATATATACATACTGCTAGCCAAGAACTCAAACAAAAAGAGCAGAAAGAAGGTTAAATTACCAAGAATTGAAGTAAATATTATAACCAGGATAACAAATTGAAAAAACATATGCCGTCATGATTCTCTAAGGAAGTAACAATGTTGAAGACACTATAAATATCTACGGTAAACAAGATTAACCACTACATACACTACTGAAAGAAAACATGTGCTTAGAAGATAATGTATCATGTTTTCTCAAACTAAAAGTTCACTAATTTAAATTACGCAGAAACCTAATGGAAGAATAACAGAAAAAATCTTACCACAGTTCCATTTACCCTTTGACTGGAAGAAAGCCTCATCACGATTTACACAAGAAGGGTGGTAAGCTTTTGGACATCCCCTGCAAGCCAACAGAATCAACAAAAATTATCATCTGTTAAAGGGACCATAAGAAAAAAGGAGGAAGAAGAAAAACGACCCCGCTGTAAAGTCACAGAAACTACAAATGAAAGTTCACCTGCGGTCACAAAGGACGAGGTCACCCCCATCAAAGCATATGAAACACACATCTTCCTCTTTCTTCTTTCCCGTCCCTTTCACTGTTTTTGTATTTCTCACTCGCTTCCTCTTTCCTCCAGCACTCTTATTTTCTTCCTCAACTTCCTCGGGCTCTTCATCCCCCATCTCAGCCATAACACTCTCCTCCTCCTGTTTCTCTGTCAATTCTGTCATTCCCATCTCTTCATTATTTTCCCTCCCCTCTTCACTATCAGCTACTGGGGAGTCTCCATGAGTCTCCACATCCTCCGCCACATCAGTCATCTCATCCTTTTTCTCCTGATCCTCATCTTCAATCCTTGTCTCTGTTTCTTCTGACACTTCAGCAATATTTTTTCTGTCTAATTTACCCATAACAGTCTCCTCCTGTGTCTCTGTCATCCCCATATCTTCATGATCTTCCCTTGCCTCCTCAATATCAGCTACTGAGGACTCTCCATGGGTTTCCACATCCTCCGTCACATCATTCATGTCATCATCTTTCTCCTGATTCTCATCTCCGATCATTGTCTCCGTTTCTTCTGACACTTCAGAAATCTTTGTTTCGTCTACTTTTGCCAGTTCCTCTGATAGTTCTCGGGTTTCCTCCAAATTAACTCTCTGCCCTGCTTCTCCCGCACCACCCATCCCATTGCCTTCTTTCTCTATCCCAGCACCATATTTAACATCTGTTTCTACTTCTGCAGCCTCTGGTGCATGTATATCCACTGATTTGCCAGCTTCTGGATCCTTCTCAACATCTTCTATGACTTCATCTATAACAGTTTCCTTAGTATTCTGTGTTTCCCCAGAAAATTCAGTAACAACAGCTGATGATACATCCACTGGAGCCTCATTTTTTTCTGAAACCTCGGTAGCCACATCATCCACCTCTCGGGGCTTAGTTTCGATCTCCACCACATCATCAACCTTTCCTTCCTCCTCTGTTTTCTTCAATACCTGACTGTCCATATCATTTTCTGTGACATCCACCTCTTGGGGCTTAGTTTCGATCTCCAATACAGAAGCAGCATCAACCTTCTCATCCTCCTCTGATTTCTTCAATACCTGAATGTCCATTGCATCTTCTGTGGCATCCACATCTTCTTTTGCATCTCCATCTGTCACATCTTTAGCTCCTTCACCAATTTGCAACTCTTTCAATGGATTTTCCTCTACAAATTCACTTCCTGAGTTAAGCACTGAATCGTCTAACGTTTTATCTTGAGTGGGAATTTCTGTAAACCCAGCCACTGAAGCTACCTCTTTCTCATTAGGCATTTCAATGTCATTAACCAAGGAGGCAGCTTGCGCTGTAGTTTCCTCCTCCATCACATCTACATTTTCCTTGCCAGACTCTGTATTCTGCCCTAACTTACTCTCCTCATCAACGTTACCTCCACAAATTACCTCTTCACACTCCTCTCTCTTTTTCTCGGCATTAAGAGAATCAACTCCATTTACCTCAGAAACTAAAAGATCATGTGATGGAGGTTCTTCTTCCATGGAAATTTCTTTGCTTTCCTCAAGCCTATCACCTAACAAATTAGCTTGTTCCTTATCAATGTCTCCTCCATTTAGCGTTGAATCACTTCCCGCAGCCGCAAAATCCCCTTCTTTAACGATTAAAGCCACACGTTCCTCTTCTCCTCCTTCCCCAACCACCGAAGCAATCAAATCCATAGAATCCCTCTCCTGAACATTAAAATCTGCATTTTCTTCTCTTCCTCCACCTACCTCGGTGACCGCTGGAGAAAACTCCGTGGAAACGACATCAACAGAAGTGCGCTCTTCAACCACATCACTGATCTCAGCGACGGAATTCAAAACCGTACCATCTCCTTTCCCAACCGGCGATAACAGCTCCGGAGGCACGAGCTCTGACGCAGCGGCATCAGTTCCTTCAACGGACAAATTCACACCTTCCTCGTGACCGGACGAATCACCGCATGTTCCGGTGAGATTTGGTTCGTTGGAAACATCAATACATTTGGAATCATCCTGAATCGACTCCACAGAAGCTTTCGTCGAGTCAGAATCCATCACCGATAAAAAGGGATCAGCTTCGTCTTCTTCGCTTGTAACAACACTCGTCCATAAATCACAAAGAAATAAACAAACTGAGAACGAAATCGGAAAACCCTAGAGATCTGAAAGCCTTCAAGCTTAGGGTTTTGAAAGATTATTTTGTATCGGTGATATATTTTTCGTTTTGCCTAATGGATTGAACTGTTTTTTTTTTTTTATAACAAAAGACTGAAAGAGGTAGGAGAGGACAAGAACATTTTCAGGTGGCCCAATTATATTCTTAATATATATAAATAGTTATATGTACTATACCGAATAGTATTTGTAGGTCGGTTGGTTTGGCATCCGTGAAGTATTTTGCTTCGTCCCTGGTTCGATTACTGACATAGATATTTTATTTTGCATTTTTTTTTATTTCTTTTCAACTTTATATATATTGTTATATTTTTGTTATATATATTAGAGGAGAAATCAGAGGATAAACATCAATTTGCACATTTGGTATTTAGATCATTAGTTACTACTTTCAAAAAATTTCTATCTGATTTCATTTTAAATTATTCTATTACTATTATTATTGAAGCATATTTAGAAAACTAACTAAAAATTTGTTAAATTTTTTATCAAATGTCATTGTCAAAATATTATATAAAAAATTTAAAGAAAGTTCTTAATGTCTTAAAAAATCATAGTGTGTGAAATAATATATATAATTATAAAGTCATTTATTCATCTAGAGTGTCCACCTAAACAAACTTTTTTTGAATTAAAGATAATTTAAAATATTCATTAAATACATATTTATTTATATTTATTGAATAAGTGTAACAATATTTATAAAACAAAAAATCAATAAAATAGGTAACAATTAAAAAAATTAAAATTATAATGTTAATTTAAGAAAAATAATTATTTAAATAATATATTTAACAAGAGGATGAACTAATAAGAAGATAAAAACAAGAGATAAATAATCGAAATGTTGAAACGAGTTAACTAATTGAGTGTTAAGAAACTATAGAGCAAATATAGTTAATTTTCTTCGAAAAATATTAGAAACATCTACAAAAATATTTTCTAGAATATATGAAAATAAAAGTTACATTTGAATTTTCTAAAAACATGTAATTTTTTTAAAAAAAAACTAAAGTGTTCTAATCTTCGTATTTTAAGTAAAAGATTCCAAAATTTTACACTAAAAATTGCAAATATATAATCGGTAAATATAAACTCAAATGTGGCATAATATAGCACCCAATTAGGGTTGATACATAATTAGAGTAGAAATGTGGTTTTGTCTATAGTGTGATACAAAACAAAAAAAATGGTTGAGGGTGTTTTTTGAATTGAATGATTTTAACTTTAAGGTATTCTAAGTTATATTGAAATAAAGAATTGGCTTTTATAATTATATTTTTAATTAATATTTATAAATAATTTAACAACGTTTTATGATATTTAAATATTGGAATCACGCGCAACGCGCGGACACTAATCTAGTTAAAACAATGAGTTAGTTTCTGAATGAATTTTATCCTTTAAATAGCTCACATTCGTGGGTTTTCTTTTATTGAAAGTTTTTTCACAATAGTTAAAGTATAAGATATTTTATGTAATCTTTAATTATATTTTTAAAAGAAAATATAATTTTAAAATTGTTCTATGTACCAAGGTTGTACCTTTTTCCAAGGTCAAACTCATTAATTTTAGAATGAAATTTTTCTTTAAAATTATTTTTTAAAAGAAATGTGATGGTAGTACCCGATTTTACATCCAACTTGGTGAAGAAGTTTGGATCGCCCAGTGGATGTAAATGAGTGAAGACATATATTTTTTTAACATATCAAGATCATCCATAAGAACTTCACAATTTGCAATATGATTCATGTCTCCAATTGCACGTCTATCTCCACCAAGAGAATTATACAATGTGTGTGATTGATTAGACCAATGAGCCAGACATTTCTAGCAGAACTCAAATCCACATTCTTGTTTTTTACGCTTTATGTGAAAGCATCCACCATCTTTGTTGTAGATCGTCCCACAATATGGACAAGTTTTATTAAGTCCATAATTCTCTAAAGCTCTCTAGAGAAACATGTCATTACAGGGTGATAATAATTTAGATTCTTATTTAAATTAATTTTTTTCTAATCTGTAAATGTATTTTAATATAAATAACATATATTTTTAGTTTTTTACCATCCACATTATTTATCAACTCTTCTGCATCATCTTTCATCTCCTCCTATACTTATTTTTCAAGCAAGTTTTTTCCATTTTTCTTGTATTAGTATATAAATATGGTGTGTTAAATTGCCTCGACATATCTAACTATGTATAAATTCAATGATGAAATTCTATCATTTGTCCATATATTTGTAATTGTATTACGACATATAACCAATATTTGAAATTGCATAATTAATTCAAGATACATATTTGCAATTACATTCATATACAAAATAATCATAAATTTGAATATATATTTTTAACCAATACAAAATATTAGTCTAAAATATACTATATAAGTGAAACTATATTTATTTTTAATAATAATATTATCTCGCGCATGAAGTGGATATAATCTAGTACATTAGTTAAATTCTAAAAATTCATGAGAGATTTTAGCAAAGATATCAAGATTATGACTCATATTATAGTTAGTATTGTTGTATTAGTATATAAAGAAAGAGAATCTTTAGATCTAAGACTCACTCAACAAGATTGTATGAAGCAGACTTCAAACCATGGATTTGAATTTCAGCGTCTTAGAACAAATGGACTTAGCATCCACTTCTCTATGATTGCCTCAAGAACAACTTCTACAAGATCACATCAAGTCGATTTCCAGCAAACAAAATAATGCAATTGGCAAAAGAAAGAATCATAAGAAACCACCACAAACAAGAAGAGATAATTTTTACCCTATTGAGATATTCTGACCTTAGTTGATTAGAACCGATGTGCTGAGTTTCAGAGGAGAAAACGAAGAGTGGTGAAACGATTATGGGGAGAAATAGATATGAAGTATCTCTCATCCTTTTTTTTTTTTTTT
>VBRH01000961.1:18159-38333 GCA_014578085.1 Cardamine resedifolia | reverse complement strand
AAAAAAAAAAACTAGTTATTATGACCCAAGTTTCTAGGTTTTTCTTTCTCACTGTATCACTCTGACTGTTTAAAGTCTCTCTCTATCTAATAAACAAGATTTTAAAAGGACCGTTAGATTTCATTTTGACCATTTGAAATCTCAAGATAAGATCTGAACCGTCCATTCCACCGTTACCAATTTCTATATCACCAATAAATTTTCTAACTATTTTTCTCAATATACTTTTTCCCCTCTTTAACCCTATTTTCTCTACATCTCACGCAATTTTCCTCTTTCCTTTTTTTGTGGGTTTAATATTTATTCCTCATAAAGTCGACATTTTTATACTCAAAACTCATTTTCTTTTGCCTTCCTCTGTTTCTTGTTTCTTTGGGTTATCTCAGATTCTCAAAAAGTTTGTTTCTTTCTTTCCATGGCTTCTCATCTCCATCTTCTTCTTCTTTCTCTTTCTCTTTCTCTTTTAGTTCTTGCTTCTGCTTCTCCTTCTCCTCCAGCTGATGAAGGTGAGTTTCTGTAGATTCATTCATCTTTAATCTCTGTTTTAATCTTGACCCATGAGTTTCAGATTCAATTAACAGTCCCAAATTTGAAAGTTAGAATTTTGCATGTGTTAATGTTCTTCTAGAACATAAATGTTCTATTTTAAGGTAGTAATACACTGTCAGTGATTAATGAATTAGCTTAAATCTGGCTGCTCTCTTAATATAAGGTAATTTTTAGAACACTTTTATCTATTATTTGGCTTTATCTTTATGTTTGATTTGATTCATTGAGTGTGTTTGAGAAAGTGGTAGGTTTATGATATTAAATGTATATGCAAGTGTTTTGGCAGGTGGGCTTTGTTTTTTTAAATGCTCACTAAGAAACAATAATGGTGAAATTTTTAATATCCCCAAATTTATTACAGGACAAAATAATTCAACTTCTTCTGTATAAGTAGTCACTTATGGTTTATGGATTTGATGTTACCAAAATAAAGTTTAAATCTTTCTGTTTTGTGTACTTAACTTCAAAACATGAATTTGCAGGTGCATTTATAGGAGTAAACATAGGGACTGATCTCTCTGATATGCCACATCCAACACAAGTTGTAGCACTCTTGAAAGCTCAACAAATTCGACATATCCGCCTTTACGATGCTGATCCCGGGATGCTAATTGCTCTAGCAAATACTGGAATCAAAGTCATAATCTCAATTCCTAATGACCAGCTTCTTGGCATTGGACAATCAAATACAACTGCAGCGAATTGGGTTAAACGTAATGTCATTGCGCATTACCCTGCAACGACTATTACCGCGATTTCCGTTGGCTCTGAGGTTCTAACTAGTCTCCCTAATGCAGCTCCTATTCTAGTCAGTGCGATAAAGAATGTTCATTCCGCTTTACTTTCGTCGAATCTTGATCGTTTGATCAAAGTTTCGACTCCTTTATCAACTTCTTTGATTCTCGACCCTTTTCCGCCTTCGCAAGCCTTCTTTAACCGCTCTTTGAATGCGGTTATAGTCCCGTTACTAAGCTTCTTACAGTCCACAAACTCTTACCTTATGATCAATGTGTATCCTTACTATGACTATATGCAATCAAACGGCGTGATTCCTCTAGACTATGCGCTATTCAAACCAATTCCTCCAAACAAAGAAGCTGTTGATGCCAACACTCTTGTTCACTACTCAAATGCCTTTGATGCAATGGTTGATGCAACGTATTTCGCAATGGCGTTCTTAAACTTCACAAACATTCCGGTTTTGGTAACCGAATCAGGCTGGCCTTCGAAAGGCGATACTAAAGAGCCTGATGCTACACTTGACAATGCCAACACTTACAACAGCAATCTTATCAGACATGTTTTGAACAAGACTGGAACTCCTAAGCGCCCAGGAATCGCTGTGAGTACTTACATTTACGAGCTTTACAACGAAGATACAAAGCCAGGTTCTTTATCAGAAAAGAGTTGGGGTTTGTTTAATGCAAATGGTGACCCGGTTTACATACTTCGGTTGACTAACTCGGGCTCCATTCTTGCTAATGATACTACGAACCAAACTTACTGTACTGCTAGAGAAGGTGCTGATCCAAAGATGCTTCAAGCTGCTCTTGATTGGGCTTGTGGCCCTGGAAAGATCGATTGTTCACCGATTAAGCAAGGAGAGGTTTGTTATGAACCGGATAATGTGGTTGCGCATGCTAACTATGCCTTTGATACTTATTATCATCAGACTGGGAATAATCCTGAGGCTTGTAACTTCAATGGAGTTGCTAGTATCACTACTACAGATCCAAGTAAGACACAAAGCTTTTCTTTATTATTAATTACATTGTGTAAGTTTTCTTACCCTTTGATACAATAAACATTCTTATTTTTTTCGTGCTTTGTGGTTTCAATGCAGGTCATGGTACATGTGTGTTTGCAGGAAGGTAAATTGTTACCTTTTTTTTTATGACATTTTTCGGTATAAATGCTCAAATCTAGGTGTTGGTTATTAAAATGGATCGATTAGGTACGGTTTATTTTGGTTTGGGTTCTTTGATTGTATTTCTTTAGTAAATTCCGTCTAAACTTCGTTTTTGATTGGTTTTCAGATCGGTTTATCCAAATTGAACATTTATATATTCAGTTTTTAGGATTGGACATATATTTGTAGAAATCTTCACAAGTACCAAGTTTTGATCTTTCTGTGTTTGTTTTGGTTGCAGCCGCGGTAATGGTATAAATGGGACAGCTGTGAACATAACAGCGCCTTCTGCGAATTCGACAAGCTCGGGAATACGGAGTGATTTGTATTACAGTCGAGGTGTATGGAGCATTTTGACTGTGATGATTTTGAACATTGCTAATAATATCTTGTGAAAAAATCGTTCGGACTTGAGTTGTTTATTTTGTTCCGAGAAGCTCTTTTAACTTTCTTAGGTGGTGGGATTGGTGTTAGAATTAAGGCAGATTATGTTGGACTCACTTTTTGTAAACAACAAAAACCAAGGAAAACATTCTAATGGTCCTTTTTTTTCATTTGTTAGTTTAATTTGTCACTCAAAAAGTGGAAATTTAGTTTTTGTATAAGACAATTCCAAGTAAGTAACGAATCCAAAACATAAAACAGTAAATAGATTTTAATTTACACCTACAACATATTTTGCTTCAACGGTCAAAAGTGAAGCAACAAAAGAGAAAAAAAAAAAACAGAACCATCCTAATCGAAATCAAATCAAACACAAGACTTGGCAATTTCTGAGGTATTCATTCGTTAGAAGAAAGATACTAAGAATAAAAGAACACAAAAAGGACACGACAAGATACAGAAAAAGTCTTGCTTTTTGCTTGGCTTGCTTAAGAGATATTCATAGCTTCTGCATGATAGCTTTCGAGATCCTTGTCAAGATCTGCAACCGTGGTCTTCTTCACCACCGGCTTCTTTCCGCCTCTACCGCTTTTAATACCTCTGCCACCACCACCACCTCGGCCTCTACCGTGAAACCCGCCTCGACCACCTTTCACACCTCCTCCTTGTTGGTTTTGGCTGTTACCAAATAACAAACAATACGAATTGATAAGATGATTAGACACATGATTCACACATATGAAAGCGAGCTCAGACTCTTAACACTTACATTGGAAGGCGTTTCGCAGAAGTAGCTGAACCTCTTCCCCTTCCTACTCTCCCGCCTCTAACTCCTTGTCTGTGAATTGTCAATACATTTTGATAAGCAAATACAACTCAACTTATTCTCTTGTCAACCGAAACCCCAAAAAAATGGTAACGTACCCAATGACAACGCTCCTCTTCCTCCTTCCATTTAATCCAGTTACATTAACATGAGCTGCGACAGGAGCAGAAGACTCGGTAATTCCACCAAGAATTTCCAGTCTCATAGGTCTTCCATCCAAGAGTACATTGTTGTATTTCCTCATAGCTTGAAACGCATCACTTCTTCTCATATACACAATTTCAGCCGAGCCCTGAACAAACCAAGAACATTAGATGTCAAAGCTCACAGCACAGTGGTAAACAACGAATATAGAAATTAAGACTTCGTTAGGACTTACACTTGGACGCCCGTTTTTGTCATAATGAATTACATATCTTCTCAGCTCTCCAATCTCAGCAAAGAGTTCCTATACACCACAGCATAGTACGAAACTGTTTTAGAGAATCTCCTTTTAAAACCACCAAAACAAAAACAAAAAAACGCTGGTATGTAGAAGTCAGGCTTATACCCTTATATCTTCATTTGTCACTCCCTGATCAAGATTAGTAACATGAACAGTGGTTTCTTCTGATACCCCAACAGCTCTAAAGCTTTCTTCAATCAAATCATTCTGACTCTGCCATTGCAAGCTCCTCTTCCTGCGAGCAGGCTAATTAAGTAGAACAGATAAAGTCAGCTCAAAAGGGTCTTGTGAATTCTCGAAGCCACATTAATCAACAAATTTCTTGAAAAGAGGAGAAAACACCCATTTGTCTGAAAGTACTAAACCAGTCAAAAGCAAAGAGCTCTCCAAGGAAGAAGTTGTCAAGAAAGAACCATCCAAGGAGAAACCAAACGAAATGGAAGGAAACTAGATTTATGACCAACTTCATATGAATCACACTGGTGCTATCAGTCTGTCTCTGATGCGAAAAACAAAGTTCTTGGACCACGGGAATCAAAAACTGATAGACTGTCATCGCACTCAGAAGAAATTCCAGATGTAGCAAATACCCCCATTTAAAGGGATAAGCCAGCTTGGATCATACTAAATGTTAAGTGAAATTGCTGACCCCCTCCCAAAACACCACAAGAACAAACATATTTGCAGTCTTGTTCCCCATATTTAACTGTTTTTCATAGCAATGTTATCACAACAAATGACCCTATGTGGATTCCCTAGCTTACTGGAGCTCCTCAGCAAAATTACAGTGAGTGACTATCAACCAAAAACTTCTGTCTATCTATGCATGTCTGTTGACTGATATTGCAGGACTAAAGAGGCTTTTCTAAGAGATGTTAGAAGATCCTTCTCCAAGAAACATTTAGAGACCATCCATCTTTTTAGTTTTAGCATGATGATTCAATATGCCTTGTTGGTATTTGTAGCACAGAAGAAACTCAGTTTTTTAGCTTGCCTTGTTTATTGAGAAGGATGATGATTGTCGAGTATTAACACCAAGAGGACCGCTCCGAGCAGGTCCAGCTCCTACAACACCATTAGGTCCACCACGACCACGGCCTCGGCGGGAAATTCCTTTGCCATCAGACCTTGCTGTTTTACTCTTCTTGACAATATCATCAAGGGTCATATTCAAGCCGTCTGACATCTTCAATCCAATAAAATCAAACTGAAAATTTCAAAAACCTGCAATAATTAGGGTATAAAACAATTAGCTACCACAAAGAAAACAAAGAACAAAGCTAATACGATCGGAGGAATCAATCAATAATTACAAAATTCAAGTCTCAAATACACAACTCAAGAACATGACCGGTGAATTATAAGATAAAACGATGAGATTCATATCCACCGATCGAAATCAAAGATCAACTATCATAAGATATGAATTATAAGAAGTCGCTGCAGGGAAAATTGACGGAAACTGTTTATCACATCTCAGAAAATTGGCTCAAAGCCCTAGATCGATAGATTCCGGTATCAATCAGACAAAAAGTTATAAGCGATATCATCAAATCAGATGAATCAAGAGTCGAAAATTTACCAGATTAGGGAAAAAAAGCAGATCGGAGAAGATCGAAGATCGAGCTAGGGTTTTGAGGAAGCTTTTGGGGATTTTTTTTTTTTAACCTCTTGTTTGAGAATTTGATGAACGGAGGGGGAAAACAGCTGTGATTTTTACGGGTTATGGAAGAGAGGTGGAGATATTTATATAGGTCTAGGTCAGCGGGGTAATTTTGTAAATTGATCTTGGATTTAGGGGCGTTTTGCGTCTTTCTATAGGAAGGAGGAATATGCCAGCCAATGCGTTTCCGCGTTTAGTTAAAAATAGTTATAAGTTAAGGACTAGAGTTTAGGAAAATATCAAAAACCACCCCAGTTTTCTAATTGATATTGAAATCAATCCACATTTTATAAGTATTTTGCAGCATATGAACATAATTCCCAATTTTACAATTTTACAAAGAATTATGTTATCACTGAAACCGTCTGAAAGTGAGTTTTCCATTTATATAAATTCGGGTTCTAGAAATTTTACGATTTAGAAACTTTTTTGTCGATTTTTTTTCACATAATATGTTATATTTTTACGATAAAATAGCTAATAATATTCATAAATATGACTTGTACTGCTCTACATATGAATATACGCTATAGAGTAAAAATAATACGGTCATATATACACTGTTTACAAACAAAATTCAATCGTATAGTTAAAAAGTGTTTGAGAAAATCGAACTAGTTAGTTTAGAGTCTATTATTTTTGGCAAAAAAAAAAAAAAATTGGCTAATTTCAACTTCAGCAATTTGTGCGGTGCTTTTTTTACATAATCCGATTGATATTTTCATCTATGGCTGCATAATCCATATGCATTCTTCAATTAGAAAGTTAATAATTCTCTCTCTTGTCTCCTTTAGTCTTTTTTTGCATTCTTCTTAATTTTTCCTATGAATATCCAAATTAAAACACACATAAAATTCATAACTTTATATTTTATTTCATATAACCCTATTATTTGTAAGGTGTCTTTGAGAATTGGGTAGTTTTTATGTTTTTATAAGGTGTTTAGGTAGTTTTATGTTTTAATTTGCAAAATACATAGTTTTTAGAATAGTGAAAATTACCCTAAAACATACACTTTTCTAAAAACTACTCAATTCTCAAATAAAAACATAAAAACTACTCATTCCTCCAATTTCCTCTATTTTTTTTCATCACATGATATTGAGTGTAAATAAAATAAACACAAAAATAGTTTAACACAATTACAGGTTAAAAAGTGTTATATGACCATATCCAACAACAAATGCTAAAAGGAGCTCTTTTAATTACATGACCCCAACGAAGTCTCTACTAACATCATCTCTGTAACACTAACTTCATTGAAAATTATCTACAAACTTCATATTCTTCTTTCACATGAATAAAATCATTTTCAGATCTCATCATCATGCTCACTGTCTCCATCTTCATCATCATCATCATTTGGTGTCTCCAAGTTCATCATAAACCTAAGTGAGTCTCCTTCCTCTACTTCCCATTGCTTCTTCAGTGCACTAATCGCTCTCGAAGCAGCTGCTGAAATCGCGGGGTTACTGTCTTCAGCAAGTCTCTGCAAAAAAGACTCATCAATTTGTAAGAATGGTCCATCAAGTGCGAAAATGGTAACATCAAGATTTTTTGTATTTATCTTTTTACCTGTAATGCTCCCATGCCTGCATTTCCTAGTGTCCACATCGACGGTGCAGCTGCTAAGGCATTAGCCAACGCTTTTCTACAACGAGAACCAAAAGAAAAAACAGAGAGATCCCGAATCAGAGAATGACCAGACGATGAAATATTTTGATAATAGCGAAGAACTCACCCAAAAAAGTCGTTAAGAGACATAGTAGAATAATCGGTTTTTACCTTGTATTGACGTCTGGAGAGCTTGAGCATTCAGCTAAGAGAGATGCACTACTTTTACCATCCATTGCATCAAGATCGATCAAAGTCGTGACTAACAACTCGAGCTGTTATAACCAAAAGAACATAATCATTTACTGAAAGTGTAACAAAAAGGTTTTGGTATCATCAGTTTTGGATCATACCTCTTCAGGGTCAGTGTAATCAATTCCATCAGCTTCTGAGAGTGCTGAGGCCATACTCTTGTAAGCTTCCTGTTTCAACATCAAATAGGAATCATCAGAGAAAATAATACTCGAGAACACATAATGTTTTCCATAGTGGATCATTACCTCAATAGCGGATATGCTATCAGATGAAACTTCCCCCAGGAAAAACTCGAGAGCTTTTCCATTCTTCTCAAGCGATATGCGGTCCGTGGTACCAGTTTCAGATGTAACCCTTAGAATTACAATGTAAATATTGGATTTTGACATCAAGAAACAAACTGATAGAAAGAAAAAAAAGTGTCAGGGACGTATGCTTCTTACAAGCTGTCAACCATTTTGTTCACCATCATGTCGTGTATGTTCTTGATGAACTGCACCAAAACAGAATATAGGACGTGTAACAATAAGGGAAGATGAATTGGGAACATTGATACTGTAACATATCAGACTTTGAGTTTTACCTCTAAAGCCATTAATGCATCCTCAGTTGCCCGTTGTTTAGCTCGGAAATCTGCTCGCCTTAAATCAGCCTGGAAAAATCAATCACTCAACCACTACCCAATAATATATACACATTGACTAATAACTCTCATCATGTCAATCTCAGATCCTCTCACATCGTGATTATACATTATGGTCACACATTACTTCCCAAAAGTATACAGAAGATGAGACGGATGGCATACCTCTAAGGCGCCGTCGCTCCAATGCTTATCAGCAGCATTTTTCAACTTAGATTGAGCTATGTTTTTTAATATCTATGACATAAACCAAATAAAAACATTAAGAAAAAACATAGCCAGAAGAACGTTGGATAAATGTACATATTTAAATGAGAAGATAAGCATACAGTAGCAATATGATGAAGGCGCTCAGCCTTTCTCTTGACATCACGATCTATTTTCTCGGTATCTTCTCTTGCCCGAGCTACATAATATACCCCACAAGGCAAGGTCAGAGAGCACTAAAAGAGAATGAAACACATTTTATAAGAACCAAATCTTACCATCGAGTTTAAGGAACCCCGACCCAAGAATCGCTACATCTTGGCGTGCACGAGCATCAAGTCTCATAATGCCACTGAAAAAGAATTGGAACATGAATCTCCTCAACACATAAGGGACCTTAACTAATGTATAAACGTAAATGGATATGAAAACAATACCGAGATAGAAGAACAAAGTCATTACGAGCCCTTTCATTCACAAACTTTGCATCATTAGACACATATTCCCTCAAAACTAGGCTTGAATTACTTTTCCTCCTTGGCATTACTTGCTTCTCACCTTCTTTTTGTACAATTTGGGAACTAAACACACACCAAGAAACTAACAATAAGTATGAAACAAAACCAGTGATTGACCGACCTATGAAAGCTAAGAATCAAAAGGACCTTTTACTTACTTGGGTAAGTCAATAAAATCCTCATTAGGTTTAGTTTCAGTATCTTGAGATTTTCCAAGAAAGCATAATGTAGAAGATCTTCGAGAACTAACAAAAGTTACAGTCTTTGTACAACAAAGACCTTCAGTAGATGAACCCTTTTTAGGATGATGAACAAACGCTAACAAAACTCTTTGAGATCTTGTGGCATTAACACTCTTTGCCACAATTGGACTATTAGGAACCACCTTGCTCACATTAAGAGCCATTGAGATAAACCTAAAATTCTCTGTAGATATAGAAGCAACATACAATTAAAGTGAGAATCTTTAGATCAATTCGATTCTAGGAAGAAGAAAAGAGACAACTTCAGATTACCCACTTGAACCAAACTCAAAATTATTGATTTTTAAGAAAAACCCATCAAGAAAAATTTGGGAATTGGAGAGATGAGAGCGAAGACTAACCTTGTGTTGGAGGAGATGAAGCAAGAGAAATCCAAAGAAGGATTTAGGAGAAGACAAAGAAGGAGAATTATGGGATTTTTGAAGCGGAAATTGTAACCACAAGAGTTACTTGTGGCCCAGTGTGAGCCAACCATACCGTACGTTTCTTTCTATTTCCACTCTCTGGTCCTTGTAAGCGTGGCCCCCACTAGCCCGAATTTAGTTGGTTTGATTGGTTAATTTAATTGGAAAATGTAAAACAAAAACATGAACTTTCGTTTGACAAAAAAAAAAAAAATTAACTTTCAAATAGTAAACGTTTAAAGTCTAAAATTTCAAAATATCATTTAAATGTCCAATTTGTTGATTCATAATTAAATGGAAAATTTCCGTAGACTCAGTCATATGAAACACATCGTTAAATTGAGAGACGATGCACGTTTACAGCGTTAAAGCTTTTGTTGGCAACTTCTGTTTAATCAAAACGGCGTTGTTTCCATCCTACTTAAAAAAACATTAACTTTCAAATTGTGGACATTTAAATCCTCAACTTTAAAAAATTATCATTTAAGTGCCTAATTTTTTGTTGACTTCATAATTAAATGTTTGACTTATGTTGACTATGTCATTTGAGGCATGATGTTAAATCGATTGACGGAGCACATTTACAGAGTTAAAACTTTAATATTCTTTTATCGGTTATTTGACTTCCCAATGAATATAAAATATATATTTAATCGGTTATCGGCGCCAACGCTTAACGCTTAAAATGACAACCGATAAAGAATATTAAAGGTATTAAATCTTTTCTTAATAACCGATTCGATGGATGCGGATCGAATCGGTTATCCCCAATACTTATGAAACTCAATCTCTTGAGGGTTTTTAGATAATTCTATGAGAATTCTCTGGAGATTCAGAGTGGCAAAGATGTCGTTAGATTATGTTTTTCCAAAGGCAGATATCAAATTGAGAAGATTTTTTACTTCTTGATTATGGTTGGATCTCGATGAAGCAATCGGAAGTAGAAAGAGAAGACAAATGATAAATAGTTGCCGAAAACAATAACCTATAAAACGAGAAAACGGTAAAAATAAAATACTAAACTTTCACGTTTACTCCAAAAAAAAACATAAGCTCTTTAATAGCTTAAAAAATATTGAATTATGTGTTGGCTTAATTAAGTATGGTTTTGGTCAACACTAATTGTCATCTAACAACCGTTTATTGTTGACGGAGAGCAAAACGACAATGTTGTAAAGACATGAAAAATTCAATTCTCCCAATTTTCATTCTCAAATCCATAATTCCTCTTTCGACTTCTCCTTATACCTCTCCAATTTTTTTCTTTTGTCTCCTTTCTTTTTTCACCCAAATATATTTTTTATAAACTGATCGTTCCTTAGTTCTAAAATCTGGGAAATTCTGTTGGTTGGATTTGGAGAAATATCACCAAACTTTGAGGAATTCTTTTTGTTCAGCAAAATTGATACTGCAAATTATGCTCTTTCTAGGTCGAAAATTGGTCATCTGATCGCCATTATAGGATCTGATAGATTGTATAGTTCCGGAATCAGTGTTGAAGATGAGGAATTAATGCTATTGACCCAAAGACTAAGAAAATTCTTTAACTCTTGCGTTTGAGACATGTTTTGTACTATGTGTAGATGAGTCTTTTGATGGATTATTAGTAACTACTATTTTTGGTGTTGAGATTGATTAAAATCTCAAAGATAGCTCCCTTCTCATCTTCTAAAGATATGTCATGAGCTTACTCCGAAACTATCGACAAGTTATAAAAGAAAATAGAAGAAGTGAAAATAGCCAAAAAACAAAAAGTTTTTTTTTTTTGAAACTCTGCCAAAGCTAGTGTTTTCAAGTTTTCTTTCTAAAGTTCGGATAACTTTTAGGTCACCGGAGAAAGGAGACGAGGAAAAAATCGAAGAGAAGTAATGAGAAATCAAAGAGGAATTAGGGTTTTGAAAATTTTCTCATGTATCACGTTTTTCTTTTTGTCGTCTTAAGTTTTTCATGTTTTTGAAACGTTGAAGTATTTGTTTTTGTTAAAAGTAAACAGATAATTAAAGACAATTACTGTTGACCAAAACTATACTTAATTAAGCTCAATCAACATGAATTCGGTTATTTTTAGACTATTAAAGAGTTTGTGATTTTTTTTGGAGAAAACATGTAATTTCAATATTTTTTTTTACCGTTTTCTCCCTATACATGGCTATTTAATCAATTACAAAATTTTGGTTGGTCATTAAACCTAATTTCCTAAATTTTAACTATATAAAGACATGGGGATGAAAACTTCATGTACACATGCTATATGATTTTTTCAAGAAAAAAAAATAGACATCCAATAGTAGAGTAAGTGTTAAACTTGAATTATCTTAACTCCTAAAATGTTAAACCATGAATTAAAAATTATTTATTCTATTCATATTTCTTTACAACACAGGCCGTACGAATATATTTTCCCTAATTATCTTTATTTTCTTACCATCTTATAATCTTTTTCTTTATCTATAATATAATATCTACAAAAGTTAAATCACAGATAAATTCATTATGACGTCAAAAAAAAAGTAAAGAGAGAAGTGTTTAATTTAAAGTTTAAACTCAACCATTTTGGACTTTGATAATAAAAAGCTTCAACGCCTTTTATCGTTCTCCGTCGCTCTCCGCCGCGTCCTCTCTCAACTCGAAATCCCCAATCCTCTCTTCTCCGATCAATTCTTCCAAAGTAAGCTTCTCCTTCGAGTCTCTTCTTTACACCAATCGTAATTTCATATATCTCCTATTGTTTCCTAAGCTCGTTCTTCACTTGTAAGGTTTGATTTTGCTGTCGATCTCAAAGTACAGAGATTAATAAAACCTAATTTTTCTTAATCTACTGTAATGCTCAGCTATTAAGAACTTTCATTTGAGATTATTCATGATTCCATCGTTAATTCTAAGATTTCGTTTCGAATTTTTTCTGTTTTAGAGACTGAAACAGAATCTAGTTTTTTTGTAATCGTTGTGATCGAGTTGATCTCAGTAATATATAAACCCTAATTTCAAGTTTCTTCAGTTTTGATTGATGTTTATATGATTTTGATTTGACATTTGAGCTTAAGATTCTTGTTTCAAATGGTGCTTCCAGTGATTTGATATCTTTGTTCTGTTTTTCGTCACCATTTTCGTCTTGAAATTGAAGTTTTTATGTTGTTTTGATTCATAGGTGTATGTGTGAGAGAAGGGAAACTATAGTCTATAAATTATAATGGAAGTATGCAATTGCATTGAACCGCAATGGCCAGCTGATGAGTTGTTAATGAAATATCAATACATTTCGGATTTCTTCATTGCGATTGCGTATTTTTCCATTCCTCTCGAATTGATATATTTCGTGAAGAAATCTGCGGTATTTCCTTATAGATGGGTTCTTGTTCAGTTTGGTGCTTTTATCGTTCTGTGTGGGGCAACACATCTTATTAACTTATGGACTTTTACGATGCATTCGAGAACTGTTGCGCTTGTAATGACTACCGCAAAGGGGTTAACAGCTGTTGTCTCGTGTGCTACTGCGTTGATGCTTGTTCATATTATTCCTGATCTTCTGAGCGTTAAGACTCGGGAAATGTTCTTGAAAAATAAGGCTGCCGAGCTCGATAGAGAAATGGGCTTGATTCGAACTCAGGAAGAAACTGGACGGCATGTCAGAATGTTGACGCATGAGATAAGAAGCACTTTAGATAGACACACAATTTTAAAGACTACGCTTGTTGAGCTTGGTAGAACATTAGCTTTGGAAGAGTGTGCATTGTGGATGCCTACGAGGACTGGGTTAGAGCTACAACTTTCCTATACTCTTCGTCAGCAACATCCTGTGGAGTATACAGTTCCTATTCAATTACCGGTGATTAATCAAGTGTTTGGTACTAGTAGAGCTGTAAAAATATCTCCTAATTCCCCTGTGGCTAGATTAAGACCTGTTTCTGGAAAATATATGCTTGGGGAGGTTGTTGCTGTGAGGGTTCCGCTTCTCCACCTTTCCAATTTTCAGATTAATGACTGGCCTGAGCTTACGACAAAGAGATACGCTCTAATGGTCTTGATGCTTCCTTCAGATAGTGCGAGGCAATGGCATGTCCATGAGTTGGAACTCGTTGAAGTCGTTGCTGATCAGGTTTGACATTGCTGAGAACTTCTCTTTTCTATGTTCCTGTCCCTTTGTAACTCTGATTATATTTTCGTTCAGTTTGATGTCTGATGCTGGATCTTGTCTAAATGTTTTCTTCTCTTATTCTAGGTGGCTGTTGCTCTCTCACATGCTGCGATTCTTGAAGAGTCAATGCGAGCTAGGGACCTTCTCATGGAGCAGAATGTCGCTCTTGATCTAGCTAGACGAGAAGCCGAAACAGCAATCCGTGCCCGCAATGATTTCCTGGCTGTTATGAACCATGAGATGCGAACTCCAATGCATGCGATCATTGCACTCTCTTCCTTACTTCAAGAAACGGAATTAACCCCTGAACAGAGGCTGATGGTGGAAACAATACTTAAAAGTAGTAGCCTTTTAGAAACTTTGATGAATGATGTCTTAGATCTTTCTAGGTTAGAAGATGGAAGTCTTCAACTTGAACTCAGAACATTCAATCTTCATACTTTATTTAGAGAGGTAAGAACATTTCTTTCTTCTTGCAATGTCATTGTATGTATATTACTATGTCAACTTTTGAACAGCTTCATGTTTTTGTGTATTTCTGAATCTTGTTGCAGGTCCTCAATCTAATAAAGCCTATAGCGGTTGTTAAGAAATTACCCATCACACTAAATCTTGCACCGGATTTGCCAGAATTTGTCGTAGGGGATGAGAAACGGCTAACACAGATAATATTAAATATAGTTGGTAATGCTGTGAAGTTCTCCAAACAGGGGAGTATCTCCGTAACTGCTCTTGTCACCAAGTCAGGCACTCGAGCTCCTGACTTTTTTGTGGTGCCAACTGGGAGTCATTTCTACTTGAGGGTGAAGGTTAGTATCTTAGGCCCTTAAATAGCGTTAGCGTATTTCTTAGCTCTTAATATTGACGACTATTCAAAATTAGGTAAAAGATTCGGGAGCAGGAATAAACCCTCAAGACATTCCCAAGCTTTTCACTAAATTTGCTCAAACACAATCTTTAGCAACGAGAAGCTCGGGAGGCAGTGGGCTTGGCCTCGCCATCTCCAAGAGGTTGAGCCTCGTTAAGAAATGTTTCTTTTCTTTCTGGTTTTTCTTCTCTTCTGGTATTGATAGTTTGCACGTTTGTGTTTAATGTGACTAGGTTTGTGAATCTGATGGAGGGTAACATTTGGATTGAGAGCGATGGTCTTGGGAAAGGATGCACGGCTATCTTTGATGTTAAACTCGGGATCTCAGAGCGTTCAAACGAATCTAAACAATCAGGCATACCTAAAGTTCCGGCCAATCCCCGCCATGCCAATTTCACTGGACTTAAGGTTCTTGTCATGGATGAGAACGGGTTAGTATAAGCCTCTCGCCTTTCTCCTTGCAAATTCGCTAAATACTAAATCAATATGACCCGTGATATCAATTCTTATCTTTCATTTGTTTTTATGTCCTTCATTGTTTGCTTTTACATTTATATATGTTTTGTTTCACATGTAAATGCATAAATTTGCCGCAGGCCTAAAATTATGGGAAACTGCTGATTATTTTGGTAGCAGGGTAAGTGGAATGGTGACAAAGGGACTTCTTGTACACCTTGGATGCGAAGTGACCACAGTAAGTTCAAGCGAAGAGTGTCTTCGAGTCGTGACCCATGAGCACAAAGTGGTCTTCATGGACATATGCATGCCCGGGGTTGAAAACTACCAAATCTCTCTCCGTATACATGAGAAATTCACAAAACAACGCCATCAACGGCCACTACTCGTGGCGCTCACTGGTAACACCGACAAATCCACAAAGGAGAAGTGCATGAGCTTTGGTCTAGACGGCGTGTTGCTCAAACCTGTATCGCTAGACAACATGAGAGACGTTCTATCTGATCTTCTAGAACACCGCGTTCTATACGAGGCCATGTAAAGGCATTGCCCTGCCCCGGCGGAGTAATTCCGGTCCTGGCCTTTTCTCCCGTAAAACATCGGAAACTGATGTTCTCTGGTTAATGTGTACATATCAGAGATTGTGGGAGCGTTCTGGATGATACCTTAAAACAGAAAGAGAATAACAAAACAGAAACTCTAGACCGGTCGGTTTGTGTCTGGGTGATTCCGGTTAGAAAGTTACAAAGATGTTGGTGGTAACATTATACCATTTCATACCACATGTATGACTGATGTTGTATGCTTATATATAGTTTACATTTTTATAAGAATATGGATTGAGTGGACTCTAGTTGCGTACTTGTATGATATTGATGCGGTACTATGACATCAGCTTTGCTTATTTTTAAATATTTAGTTTGATGCGGTGTTGTAGACTTGTAATGCATATTTGCATTAAAAAAAAATAGAAGATGAATTAAGAAAATTCTGAAGAAGTTTATTCTATATAATCAAATGTCTTTCTTTAAGAAAAAAGAAACTAGCATACTATATATAGTATTCGATATGTATAGTTATATACTACTCATGATTCAACCTTTTTAACGTCTAATTCACCCATTAATGTGAAATCGAGTACAAGAATTATACATTCAGAGTTCATCAAACAAAATCAAATACATAATTAACAATAACATAAATCCAATTAAATACATAAATCCAATTAAATCGTATTCTCTCTCCTATGGCTCGAGAAGTATTATCTCAGCTAGACCTCTGGTTAAAAAATGACTAATTAAAATAGTTGATTCGGGGCTTTCCACTTCAGTTTGGAATGATCCATGGATACCAGCTAATCGTCCGAGGCCAACATTATGTAAAGAAACAAACTTTTACCCTAATCTGACGGTCAATCAATTAATTGACCCGACATTCATGATGTGGGATATGGATTTGATCAATGAAATCATTGACCCTTTAGATATTCCATTGATTCGGGGTATCCCAATCAGCATAATAGTTAAAGAATATACATTTGGTTGACATTTTACAAAATCAGGAAAATATAAGGTAAAATCAGGATATTGGACAATTATCCCTCAGTCGGTACTTCCTCCCCTCACTATAGTCCAGATATTCGGCATCTTCAAGCTTATATATGGAAATTAAAATGTCCTCCTAAAATGCGTCATTTTATATGGCAAGCTATTACAAGTTGTATATCGGTTAATTCAAATCTTTGAAAAAATGATTCAATTGTGACATCCACTGTGTTCGGTGTGGTGCGGAAGAAGAGACAGTCAATCATACTATTTTTGAATGTCAACCAGCAGTACAAGTATGTGCATTATCAAAAATACCATCGGTTATTGGATTCCTGGGAAATTCGCTTTTCTCAAATATGGATAATATATTCTAGAGAATTTCTGAAATTTTTAGGGATAATAGTTTTCCATAGATTTTGTGGTATATCTGGAAAGGTATAAATGACAAGGTTTTTAAAAATATCGATAGAAACCCGCAAGAGACTTTAAAATTAGCGGAAACATAGGCTTTAGCTTGGGAGTCGACACAAGTTAAAGATATTGATGAGCCTAATCAAATCTCTCAGGATACTGATGTTTTACCATTGTCTCAAACTTCAGTTTTTTTCCGAATTTGTTATGCATGTAAACTCTGTTCCGCTGGTTTGAATTTCTGAACCGTTTTAATTAATTTATAATTGTTGAAAATTAACAATAACAATGAACATAGAACAACAAATTTAAATGATACTTTCGATAGGAAACTTTACTCACTGCAAAATTAGAGATTCTGATATTTTAATTCTCCACAATCAGTTCTATTATATTCCGTTAAATTCCGTTTTCTCTATTTTATTATAAGTACTTATTTAAGTTTTTCATATATTAAAAACTATATAAAAATTAAATCTCTTATTAATATATTATACAATTTTTTATTAATTAAGATATTAAAACAGTACGAATATAACAAAAGTATTTATCAAAACTGAAAATATAACCTAATATTTAGTTTTAAAAACAAATTTTAAATTTTAAAATAACACTCAGTATATGAGACTGAGAGAGTACTTGGTCGAATTTCGGATTAGCTTTTATTACAAAAACCAGTAAACCAAAGTTTTCGTGATCTTAAACCATGCGCTGCTTCGAAGCACAACAATGGCGTCACTTCATTTTCCCATCAAAACAATCTCCAAAATTCACCCATGGCTTCTCCTTCTCCTCCAAAACAAATCCAAATCCAAACGAACAACAACAAAAACTTCTCATCAACGCCATCTCCAAATCCTTACTCCACAACGAAACCTGGGAAACTCTCACCACAAAATACTCCTCCGTCAATTTATCAAACTCCGTCATCGAACAAATCCTCCTCCGTTTCAAACAACCAGAAACCGCCAAAAACGCTTTAAACTTCTTCCACTGGTCATCTCACAATCGAAACCTCCGTCACGAAATCTCAACTTACGCCGTCACGATTCACATCCTCGTCAAATCTCGATTACTCATCGACGCTCGAGCTTTAATCGAATCCGTTATCTCAAATTCCGATTCCGATTTGCTCAATTCGTTGTTAGATACTTACGAAGTCTCTTCTTCTACACCATTAGTGTTTGATTTGTTACTTCAATGTTACGCTAAGATTCGGAAATTGAAAATCGGATTCGAAATTTTCCAGAAATTATCGAATCGTGGATTTGTTCTTAGTGTGATTACTTTGAATACTCTGCTTCATTACGCTGTGAAATCGAATCGGATTGATCTTGTTTGGAAGATTTATGAGGTTGCGATTGAGAAGAGAAAATATCCGAATGAAACAACGATTGAGATTATGATCAGTGCGTTGTGTAAAGAAGGGAAATTAAAAGAAGTTGTTGATTTGTTAGATAAGATTAATGGTAAGAGATCCTCTTCTTCTTCTTCACCTCCATTGATTGTTAATACGAGTTTGGTTTTTAGGGTTTTAGGAGAGAATCGGATTGAGGAAGGGATGAGTTTGTTGAAGAGATTGTTGCAGAAGAATATGGTTTTAGATACGATTGGGTATTCGCTTGTTGTGTATGCGAAGATGAAGCAAGGTGACTTGGAGTATGCACGGAAAGTGTTTGATGAAATGCTTCAAAGAGGGTTTGATGCGAATGGTTTTGTTTATATGTGTTTTGTTAAAGCGTGTTGCGAAAAGGGTGAGATCGAAGAAGCGGAGAGGTTGGTTAATGAGATGGAGAGTTCTGGTTTGAATCCGTATGAGGAAACGTTTAATGTTCTTATCGAGGGTTGCGCGAGATTCGGGAGAGAAGAAGGAAGTTTGAAGTATTGCGAGAGAATGGTAGCAAGAGGGCTAATGCCTAGTTGTTTGGCTTTTAATGAAATGGTGGAGAGACTAAGCGAGATTGAGAATGTTAAACGCGCAAATGAAATCTTAACAAACTCGATAGATAACGGGTTTATGCCTGATGAACTTACTTACTCTCATTTGATTCGAGGGTTTATAGAAGCAAACGATATTGATCAAGCGCTTAAGCTGTTTTACGAGATGGAATACCGAAATATCTCTCCCGGTTTTTCGGTGTTCAGGTCACTAATAGTGGGACTTTGCACTTGTGGTAAAGTTGAAGCAGGAGAAAAGTACTTGAGAATAATGAAGAAGAGGTTGATACAGCCTAATGCAGAGATATATGAAGCATTGGTTAAGGCATTCCAAAAAGCTGGTGGTAAAACGAATGCTGATAGAGTTTATGATGAGATGATGTTAATTAGATGATTTAAACCGGGTGGTTAGCATGTTTTGGATGACTTTAATCTCGACGCAGCTTCAAAAATCTCAATTGCTGGTCGCTGCAACCAGCCCAGTGCCAAACGAACAGCCGCCAATCGTAGTCGCTGATCGCAGTTGTTGGTGACTGGTAAACGAACATGACCTACCTATGTGTGTATCTTAACATACAGACAACTCATGTCATTATATTATTTTTATAATGATAAAGAGACTTCCTATTTCTTAGGTCTGAGTAATATAAGATTAGTGACACATAAACATTATAAAAGAGAGGCAAATTCTGACGAAATTTTAACCAGATATAAATTTGATGGATTTCCGATGAATTGTGACGGTTTGATAATCCATCGGAATTTATTTTATATGTTTTTTTTAATTTTCCATCAGAAATCCGTCATAAAAATTTAAAATATTAAGCGTTAATCACCAAAATTTGAACGCCAAAATTTTGATTTTATTTTTGATGAAATTTTGATGTGTTGAAAAAGTTCGACTGCCAAAAATTGGAAAGAAAAAATATTTCCCATAAGACTTAAGGAAAAATGTTTCGAAGTAAATAATTTCAACATGCATTGCTAGATGTTGTTTATCAACTATTATAGACATGTTCTCTTTTGATATCATGTTCATGGTAACAAGAAAAAATCATTCCTATACAATGCACTTCTATTTATTTATTAATTTATTATTATTATTATTATTATTATTATTATTATTATTATTATTATTA
>VBRH01000960.1:34117-45843 GCA_014578085.1 Cardamine resedifolia | reverse complement strand
GAACAATGGCTACGTCTCCCTCTGAAGTTGTATGCGGTTTCTCTCTCTCCATCGAGATGTCTCTGTGTAGATCTCTGAAGCTCTCTATGTGTTCCGAAAGAAGAGAATCTCTGTCAATTTCTCTCTCGCAAACTCTCTCTTTCTCTCTTCAAACTATCTCGAGCTCTCTCTGTTTTCTCTTTGTCACGAAGAACAACAAACAATAAACCCTAAATCCCTAAATCGATTTGGGGATATAATAAATTGGGTTAATTGGGTTTAATTGATTTGATTTGGATTTAATTTGAATTTTGGGTTTAATTGGATTTGGGTTTAATTAGATTTGGGTTTAGTTGGTTTATTAGAATTGGGTAAATGGGTCTAAATATGGATTTAAGGTCAGGTTAACGGCGATCACTGTTTTCTAAACACGATTTAGTAAATTTGAAGGTAATATAGATTAATTAGATTTGTAGGTGTAATGCGATCACTGTTTTCTAAACACGATTTAGTAAATTTGAAGGTAATATAGATTAATTAGACTTGTAGGTGCAATTGAGCAGAAACAATGTGATAATATATGATGGAAAATCAAGAGTTTAAGAGTCTGGGTGAAACGAGGCAGAAGCAACATTATAGAGGGGTCTCAGCCGTCATCCCTTCGTTTCATATAAACGACTTCATTTGTGATATGAGAAAAACATACCATCTCGAGGTCGCATTGGTTGATCCTAAACATAAGTTATTCTTCTCAACTTAAAATATTCATCACATTAGTTGATTTTGGGAGTTAACTGTTCTGTCATCTGAATTGTCTGTTTGAATAAAAAATATCACTTTAAAGGTTTAAACTAGAAAAAGTTTAACATTGGAGATATAAATTGGAAGTAAAAAACCTTGAAGGTTTAAAGCAATGTTTTAATACCCGACTAGGATATCGAACCGGACTTCCTTCGGGGTAACCGGGTCGACCACGGGTTGATCCGGGTCAATTGCAGGTCAATAAATTAATAAATGTTATCATATATCATTATATATATGTATAATTGTATAAATATAAAGTAAATATATTCATACTATATTTAAGCAAGTATAATTTCTAACAAAAACAATAAAATTACAAAAAAATTTTAATCAAAATTAAACATAAAAATAATATTTAAATAACAAAAAATAACAATAACGAAAACAAACTAATAAAACATCACAATACGAAAATAAATTATTTATAATACAATATAATCGATTGCTTAGGAAGAATTTTTTTTTAAAATAAATTATTATAATACAAGAGCATTTGAAATATTATATTTTATTTTGTTGGTCTTACGACAAAAAATATAAAAATAAAGAGGACATTTTATTATTATTATACAATATGAATTGATCTTAATTACAAATGAATATAAAAAAAAAAGATAGAAACACAAATTAGTTTGTTGAGTTTGAGTCGGAGAAGATAAGAGGGAGCATACTTATGTATGCGTTTAAAAAGAACTGAAATTTTTTATATAAATAACTGTAAAACATTAATTTATTCCGAAAATCAAAAATTTATTTGTATCAAAAATATTCTAAAATTAAAATTAAAATATTTTGAAAATTTCTCTTAATCCGTCATACGGTTGGTTCAACTGGTCCATCGAGTTAAAAATTAATAGCAGTTTTTAATGGTTTTTCTATTGGTGGTTTTTAATACTAAACCCAAATGAGAGTGATCTCTGACATCCGGGTTAACAGGACGTGAAATCATTGGTTTAAAGTGAAAGTGATTGTCACTTTGAAATTTTTTTAAAGGATTTTGCCCTATTATAACTGTGGTCATTTTAAGGTTGATCCACCAAAACAATACAATACATATTAAATAGATTGAATAATAAATGTGCAATTGCATAAATACACACATAGCTAAAATTTTGATCTTAATTATTTATGTTGACCAAAAGATAAAATTATTAAAAATTTCTAATTTTGTCAAAACTTTAGAATATAATATAAAAATAATTTTAAATTTCAGTTAAGACCATAAAATATATTAGCCTACTATGATATTACGTTTGGACTAATTCATAGTGTTATTTTATATATATAATGTAATTTGTACAAATAATTGTTTTATAAAAATAAAGTATCACAAAATTAATTATTTTGAAAATCATAGTGCCATGCGGTGACATATGAACTTAGTTAAAAATTTTTTTTAACCATATGCGAATTTCAAATGTGTTATGGATCATTGAGTAAGTGAATTTTGATTATTTAGAAAAATGAATTCTAGGTATTGATGGATAGAGTTAACTATTATAATAACAAAGTTAACTGCTCTGTCAACTGAAGCAAATTAGAATATAATTTTAAAAGTTTAAACTAGAGAAAGTCAAAACTGAAACGTTTAAAGTGAAAAGTGCTTTATACTTTGAAAATTTTTAACTTTTTTAATTGAATTTTCCGGAAGTGAAAATGGGAAAAAAATTTAAGAAAACTATAAAAGTAACCTTTTCTTTTCTTCTTTTAACTTGAAAAATAAAAATAAAAATTAAAAGTGACCCAAAAGTATGAGAAAAGGCAGAGAGCTGTTGAAAATTCCCGTGTACTTTCTCTCTTTCTCACACATTTAATCCAACGGTCCTCGTTCCATCTCCTTTCGCAATCGTCGCTCCCCACTCACACCCCAAAATTAAAATTTAAAACCAACAAAAAAACAAAAAAATCTTTTCACATCCCACAGAAAAAAAAAAAGTAATTCAAAAACCAAATCTCTCTCTCAGATCTGAATCTTTACTCTTCATCTCCGATCTCTAATGGCGGCACCACCAGCATCATCCTCCGCTAGGGAAGAGTTCGTTTACCTAGCGAAGCTCGCAGAGCAAGCGGAACGATATGAAGAAATGGTCGAATTCATGGAAAAAGTCGCTGAAGCCGTCGACAAAGACGAACTCACCGTCGAAGAACGAAATCTCCTCTCCGTCGCTTACAAAAACGTAATCGGCGCTCGTCGTGCTTCCTGGAGAATCATTTCTTCAATTGAACAAAAGGAAGAGAGTCGCGGTAACGATGACCACGTCACCACGATCCGTGAATACAGAAGCAAGATCGAATCTGAGCTTTCCAAAATCTGTGACGGTATTCTTAAGCTTCTCGATACTAGACTTATTCCTGCTTCTGCTAATGGAGATTCGAAGGTGTTTTACCTTAAGATGAAGGGAGATTATCATCGTTACTTGGCTGAGTTTAAAACTGGTCAAGAGAGGAAAGACGCCGCTGAACATACTCTCACAGCTTACAAAGCTGCTCAGGTAATCTCTAAAGTCTTCGATCTGAAATTTGGAATCTAGATTTTGTTAGATCTAAGTTTCTAGGTCAAATTTTGATTACATCTGTGTATTTTTGTTTTTGTAGGATATTGCTAATTCTGAATTGGCTCCGACTCATCCGATTCGTCTTGGTTTGGCTTTGAATTTCTCTGTGTTTTACTATGAGATTCTTAATTCTCCAGATCGTGCTTGTAATCTCGCTAAGCAGGTGATTAAAGTTTTTGTGATCTATTTGTGTGTTTGAGTTATTGATATGATTATGTTTGATACTTATTGACATTGGGATTTTAAACAGGCGTTTGATGAAGCCATTGCTGAGTTAGATACTCTTGGTGAAGAGTCATACAAGGACAGTACCTTGATCATGCAGCTTCTTCGTGATAACCTTACTCTCTGGACTTCTGACATGCAGGTAATGGAGTAATCATTGATTCGTCGAAACCGTTTTTTGTTTCAGTCAAAAGTAGATTATGGTGGTAATGGGGTTGATAGTGGCTTATGATTTTGTGCTTTGTTCTCGAATGGTTCTCGAATTATAATCAAAGATGCTGGATTTGTGTGTGCACCTACATTGTTCAACTTTTATGTGGCTCAATCAAAACTAGAAACTGTTGATAATGGGTTTGATGGGAAACCTTAGTTGGCTTATGATTTTGTGCTTTGTTTCCGATATCGATCTCAAAAGATAATCAAAGATCATGGAATTGTCAATCCACATTGTTCATAAGTTTTGAAATCGAATGGTTTGGTTTTGCTTTTGTGATCTGATTTTGTTGTGTTTAATTGTCGATGATGAATCAGGACGAAGGTACGGAAGAGATCAAAGAAGCAGCTGCACCAAAGCCTGCTGAAGAACAGAAGGAGACTTAAGTTCTATGTGACTGCTTCTACTTTGTTATTCAGTATTCTAAAGTTATCCAATTATTTATGTTTTTGTTTGGTGTTTGTTTTTTCTAATCTTTCTTCCTTTGCTATCCCCAAAGCTTCTAAGGTCGTCTAATTCTTGTCCTTTGTTTGCTTTTCTTAATCGTGGATGCTACTGGGATTTTATCTGTTTTTCCGTTTTTTTTCGTCTTTTGATTGATTGCGATTTCGGCATCTGCCTTGTACTGAAATTCAGTATTCTATCTTATTAATGATTTGACATTCCTCAGGTGATGTTATTTTTAACATGTTACTGCTAGATATGAAGACTTTGTGAAGATTGTCATACAAATTTACAAAAATACTGACATTAATGAGATGATTCTAAATTCGCTTAATTCTGCATATTGGATGAGGTCTGCATAAGAGAAACAAATGTTGGCTATAGATTTGTATCAAATGGTATTTATCAAGTTTATTTTAACCTAGTTGTTTGAGATTGTACTGTGTCAATCATGTTGTTTTGGGATGAAGTAGCCTTCTTGCTTTGTCACTCAACCAAAAGGTTTTTTTTTTTTTCTTTTTCTTTCTATTTGGGTTTATGTTTTGGGTGAGAGAACAATACATGATCATAGAAAGCTCTAATAGTTCTTTGGTAACTTGGTTACTGGAAATTTTCGTTGATCGCTGCAAATGTCTACTACGCTTAGAATTTTGTTTTGTTGCTAAATGGTAAATATCATATAAATGAAAAATTAAGATTTACAAAGAGCAGAGCCTAAAGTTTTGGGTACTTTGAAAAAAATAAAATGAAAAACAAGATAGCAAAATATTGGGTTTGACTTGGTGAACTTTAACGTAGCCAAAGGTACATGAGCTTGTCACAGTTCTTCCGGCGCCTCCTTGACAAGATGATGTTGCTGTGAGGATGGAAATCTGATTGTGTAGTACTTTGTTCCGCTGCTTCCTGATATGGAAGATTGTTGCTTGAACCACTAGTTTTCTTAAAGTTGTCGGAGCAATATGAGAGCTATTTTTGGACCAATCCATCATGTCCTCCCAGTTTTGAAACAGAGAGCAAGTATGGGCTTGCCTTCTCATAACATGACCCCAAATGTGAGAGCTATAATCACAAGTTAACAACAAGTGGTCTCTTGATTCCTCAAATTGCGAACACAAACAAATAAACCCCATGTTGCAAGTCTTGCTCTAGTAGGCAGCTTGTCCATGTTTCCAATCCACACGGTAAAAGCATGCTTTGGCACAACATGCTTGAACCAAACCGTAGGGGCCCATAGCTGATTTGGAGTCGTAGATCTTAATGCATTCCAAAGTCCTTTTGGCCAAGAACCTTTTACATTTTATCCCATACACAACTGAAGCAAAAGAATATGTAGAGTTAGACTTAATTGAAAGAAAAATGGTAGTCAGGTGCATGTGAAGGTTTAGAGCCACCTCGGAGCGAGGAGGGGGCAGAAACCAACCATCAACGTTACAAGTTGTAGCAACAACAACATTCAAAGGAAATTGGAAGCTTCTTGGCCCTGCTGTATCAATCGCCTTAATTATTCGAACAAATGGAGTCCAAGAATCAAACAAGAAGATTGTAATTAGATCATTCCTCACACAAAGATTTTACGAACTACTCATCTAGGGGTCTAAGATGCAGCAGTGATCTCCAAGTCCAAGAGTGATACGGACCCAAGGATAGCATCGTCTAAGGAAGTTAATGCAAGCGCGTCCGAGGAGTCTACCACGCCTTTAGCCCTCATGGTTCCAAGCCTAACACCGGGAAAGGACTCATGCAAGCGAGTCAAGGCATGGAGGGAAGAATACAACCGCTTGATCCAGAATCTACTCACCACACATCGGACATTCATCGAACCACCCTAAGCGCCCCACGTACATCGAGCCGAACGCACCGTGCATCGAGACGACCGCGACTCCACCCATTCTTCGACTTGGACCAATCCTTGGCACCGAGTTCAGAGTGTCTTCATTGTGTCCATTGAATGAAGACACTATCAAGACATCAAGAAACGCACACTCTTTTCCCGCCCTCGGTTTTATTCCATGTGGTTTTCCGAGGAGGGTTTTTAACGAGGTGATGTTATCTTGACGCATCAAGGGTTTAAGTGTTTGAATGATTTGTTTACTTTGGTAACAAGTCACTTAAGTCTCTAAAACCCTTGATCCTATCCGTTAGAAGAAACGCCAAAGCATCTTGAATAAGCGCGTGTCTTTTTCTCCTTTCCATTTGTTGTTTTTACTTTTCCGTTAATCTACTTTCCGTCTGGTGCCAAGCGGTCATTAAACTTTGTGAGACCGCTAGGTTACAACTTCTAGTCACTCACATTTGCTTATTTAAAGGCCTCCCTTGTCTCTGAAATAAAGTTAGACGTTTAAAGCAAAGAAACCCTTCTTAAACTTCTCATCCGGAATCACTATCGAGCCGGGCTCTAGTCATTCCGCCTTTCTCCTTTGTTCTTGAGCTGGGCTCGGACTTGGATTGTATCATTCTGAGTTTCATCCATAAACTCAGAACGTTGATACCACATTCCATCATATCCTTTCATTTCCTTGGTCGGATTCTTCGTTGTTCATCGAAGCCATCCTTCCGCCATCTCATCTTTCGCACCAAGGGGTTCCGATTGACTCATAGTCTCGGGATTCCCTCACCATTACCAGATTTGTCCCTCCTTCCCATATAGGAGTGTATCAAAGAGTCATGATTATTTTCATGTAGAACCCATAAACTTGATTCACCTATATGGTGATGCTTGTGTCATGCTACCCACATTGAGCCGCTATTTGAGAACAACAACCATATCAGTTTTAAGCATAAAGTTATGTTCCAAACCGCAAATCTCCTTAAGCCAAGACCTCCTTCCTTTTTTGGCAAAAAAAACTGTTGCCCAAGCGACCTTTGCAGCTCTCTTAACATCAATATTCCCAGACCACAAAAATCGTGAACAAAGAGCTTCAATCTGTTTTATGCATCAGTTAGGCAGAACAAACTTGGATATCTAGAAGGCTACAATACCCGATATTTACTGAGGTAATTAATTGAGCTCTACCAGCAAAAGACAACGTCTTAACCGCCTAATATCTAAATTTGGCTATTATCTTGTCAATCAGGGGAGCACATTTTGAAATTCTTAGTTTTGCATAAGTGGCAAGCCGAGATAGGGAATGGGGAGGGAGTCAATAGGAAATCCATAGGTAGCAATTGCAAAGGATTCACTCTGACTCAATCCAACATGATAGAGCTGTGTTTTTTCTCTGTTCATCCTAAGGCCAAACCAGGAAGCAAAATCATCAAGAGCATCATTAATTCCATGAATAGAGGAGGAACCTCCATAAAAAAATATCAGTACATCGACCACGAACATGAGCTGATATATGTTAAGTTCCTCGGTCTAAGGATGGTAACGAATGTAGTCAGCCTTAAAACGCGACCTTAACAAACTTGAGAAAAATTCCATCGCCAACACAAAAATGTATGGTGATAACAGGTCTCCCTGCCTTAACCCCGTTGTGCTTTTGAAGAAACCTCCCGAGCTACTATTCACTGATATTGAAAAAGTTGGGATAGAGATCAAATGTCATTTCAAGATCATTCTTCTACACGCGACCTAGCCCTAGGGCTAAAACAATGTTCATTTCTTGTTTTCTTGCAAATCTGTAATCTCATTCTCGATTTGTAACATTTTCAACTCAATAAATCCACTTTTTTTATTCAAGATTATTTAGTTCGTTGCTTCATACTAGAATCTAACCCTTTATCATTCCTTACCTTATATAAATTCTTAAATGTGAGTTTCGTAGCTCACAATATTGATCTATTTAGAAGCTGGATATTATTTTGTGATAATCCTCAATGAAAAAATCAAATATTCTAGACAATAATGGAGGTCCAATCAAAGACAGCAAGAACATGTGAATAATAGGGTTTCTTATATATCTTGACAAGAGGTTACACACTCTTATATAGAGAGCCAATTAGTTACATCAATGGAGAGAGTAAATATACTTTCCTAACTAAGATGATACATAGAGTAAATGAGATAATATATGGCATTAGTGATGATTGATAATGATTAGATTACATGCCCCCTCAAAATGGACGCAATGAATGAATTCCAATCTTGCCCATGAGTGGAATGAAGCACGAGCGAGGAAATGGCTTCGTGAGACCATCAGCTAGTTGACCGGCAGAGAAACATGAGACACACAAGAAACCAGATTGAACCAGTTTCCGTATGAAGTGATAATCAACAACCATATGTTTCATAAGTGAGTGAAAGATGAGATTCGCGCAGAGATATATCGCACCAACATTATCACAGTATATGACTGGTCTTCGTGAGCTTAAGTCCAATTTCTGTCAAAATAGATTGGATCCATTGAACTTCAGAAGCAGTATCAATGACGGATTAGTATTCAGCCTCTGTAGATGATCCAGCAACCATCTTCTGCTTTTGGGAGTACCAAGAAACAAGATGCTTTCCAAGATACACAAGGTTTGCACCAATGGAGATACAATCTTCGTGATCACCAGTCCAATCGGCATCTAAATAAGCATGAAGAGAGACTGTATTCACTGCATCAAAATAAAGTCCTCGAGTGGAAGTGCCAGAGAGGTCGGATCCATAAGTGCAGTGCCACTATGGCGCGAGAGCTTAATGTTTTCAGCTAGAGGAGTGGTAACCGATGTAGCATCCAACATATTTGTCCTTCGAAGAAGATCAGTGATGTAGCAATAGTCCCGCTGGGGTGCGATAAACTTTAATACCAAGAAAGTATAACAAGTGACCCGAGTCTTTCAATAAGAAATGATCACTGAGAATTGTGATGAATTTCTTGAGATAATGTTCTGAGTTGCTAGTAGTAATGATGTCATCGACGTAAACCAAGAGGAAGATGACAATGCTATTAGTTTGAAAAATGAAGAGTGAAGCATCAATCAAACCATTGATAAAACCATAGTTGACGAGGAAGTTACGCATCTCATTATACCAAGCTCGAGGAGCTTGTTTTAATCCATGAATCACCTTCCTTAGTTTGCACACTGCATTGGGAAATTCCTCATTAACAAATCCCGGAGGTTGATCCATATAAACATCTTCAGACAGAGTACCTTGGAGAAATGCATTATTGACATCCAATTGTCGATGAGGCCATTGATAAGTGACTGCAAGGCTAGTGACAAGTCTAATTTTTGTAGGTTTAACCACCGGCCTGAATGTTTCAAAATAATCAATACCTGGTCTTTGATGGAAACCGTTGGCCACAAGACGAGCTTTGAAAGCGTTTGATGTCACAACTTAGATTTGGAGCCTCAGAGGTGTCTATGGAAACAAAAGTGGGCGATGATGGTGGTGTTCCATCAATAAAACAGAATAGAGCATGTCCTTTAAGACAGAGGCTGATTTGAAGACTCCACGTAATATAGTTCGTACAGATGAGTTTGGTTATATGTGACATATTTACCGCAAAAATCACAGTGTTTGGATCTGCTGGGTTTGGAACTACAGTCGAGGCTGAGTCCAAAGCAGAGGTATGGCCAGACATGGTGTGAACAGAAAGAAAAACATAGAAGTTGAGAGAAAGAACGAAGAAACAAGAAGGAGCGGCTAGAGAAAATTTTGAAGAGCATGCTTTGATACCATGTGAATAGTAGGGTTTCTTATATATCTTGACAAGAGGTTACATGCTCTTATATAGAGAGCCAATTAGTTATAACAATGGAGAGAGTAAATATACTTTCCTAACTAAGATGATACATAGAGTAAATGAGAGAATATCTGGTATTAGTGATGATTGATACTGATTGGATTACATAACACACTTTATTTTAGGCAAATTTCTCTCTCTATCTATTACACAAGAATTTGGGGCTTGTGGAACCTTGAAAAGAGGAAGGTGGCCACTTCTATTTACACTAAAGAAAGTTAAGATCAAGTCCGAATACTCTACATCATTCCTCTCCTTGGTCGATCCACATCATTGGCTTTGTCTCCATCAGAAAACAGAAGTTAACGTTATGACTTAAGATCTTAAGCTCTTGTTGTCTAAATGTCATCGAACCATCTCAAATAACCATGGCAAAAGGATGCTAAAAGCTATTAATTTGGAGTTTATTGAGAATCTGACGAGTTTAATTTTGTGCTAAAGTTTTCTAAGTAAGATGGGTTTCTAGCGATTGTTAACAATATAAAGGAGAAATACAAACTATATCCAGGAGATAATATCAAACTACTATACCAATGGCCCAATTAGGTGTTAATCAAAAATAGTGGCGGACCTAGAGAAAAAATATAACATGTGAAAGATAACATAGAAAGGGGCAGAGGGCATGGAACCAGGGGCGGACCCATGTGGTAATTAGGAGGTGCAATTCACACCCCAAAAATATGTAAAATTCATTTTTTTTCATTGTACAAACTGAGATTTTAGCATATTTAGTTGAGTATCAACCTGTCAAATGTGAAGAATTATACTTTGATATCTTCACTCCATTATGTTTTGACCCAGGTAAAAACTAATCTCGGGTTCGCCACTGCATGGAACCATTGATCTCATTAAAGGAAGGGTTGCATTATAACCATTTTGTCACTATTAGAAAAACCTAACAATAGCTATGAAGATCGTCGACAAAATTTCCTATTCTAACACTTAGTACTGATTTGCTTCAACATAGAGAGATGATCTTAATTATTTTCCTATTTATTGACTTCAACTTCGGATATTGATATATAAGTGAGTGATTTGAGTACATATCTTCCACTATGGATTCTTTCCCTGCTCTTTATATTTTGTTATTCTTGATATTATGTCGACTGATTTGTTTCCTAACAGATAAAACTTGTCTACAACGAACAATATTTTGATATGTGGAGTTTTTCCCTTTATTTGTTTCTCAGCTTTTTATGGCAAAAAATGATTCAATCATTATCCAAAACCCTAGATATAACTGATGGCTCTTCTCCATTTTTAATTCTGTTTCATTTTAATGTAAATGCAACCCTACGAATTCCAAATTGTTGTCATAGTACCCATTCTAAGTTCCTTTTTGTTTTTTAATATAAAGGATATGATAAGGATACTAAGAACCCAAAGACTATAGCTTGATGATGAATGAAACCCAGAGAGGATGGGGACCTCACTCAACGAAGGATGAATTGGTGGCTATAGCAACATGAGAGAAGAAGTACTGACGAGCCGAGTTAAGCAACATGACCAAAAGGAACAAATCCCTGGGATCCCTCGTAAAACACCAATACCAAACTAAGGCTGAAACGAAGGCACCACACCGCGCGGACCTTAAGACCCAAGAAGCAACCGGGGAAGACAAACAAAGAACCCTTAAACAAACTCATCAACAAAAACAATAACAACTCACTCCCACGCTAAGGACAAAGAATTGCCTAGAAAACACTAGCAAGCAGGAGAGGGTGAAACAACCGAATTTTTTTTTTTTTTTTACATTCAACAACTTAAACAATACTACAGCTTAACACAAAAGCTGCAACAGCGGAAGCAACAACAATACAACAACAACAACAA
>VBRH01000960.1:21200-32011 GCA_014578085.1 Cardamine resedifolia | reverse complement strand
CAGACACATAGGCCATTGTAGCTATCAAAAAGAAAACGGTATGTATTCTTGCATATGTGAATCTGTACATATTTATGTTATTGTAACTGATGTGCAGATTAATGTTATTACACCAGTTTGACCACACATATGTCTCTTTTGTTTTCAACATGTTTGTTCATACATCTTATAGATAAGGCAACCAATTCTAAAATAATAATAATAGCAAACTAAATACAATAGAACCTCTATAAATTAGTACTCTATAAATTAATAACCTCTCTAAATTAATAAATTTTATCGGTTCTGAGTTGGGCAAATGTAATATTTAACATAATTTGATAAAATAATAAGATAATAATTTTTTCAAAAATCTTATGTAATTATATGGTCCCATCAATATCCTAAATTAATAATTATATAAAACTAAAAAATATAACTATGATAATTTAGTGAAATAGGACTCTACTATTATTTGTTTATTCATAAATTTGCATTTTTGTGTAACTCATCTATAATTGTTTTATATTACATCAAAAATATATGATATTATCTTCTCAAATTACATAAAAAATTATTAAAAATTGTATATACGATAATTGTTTCCTAACATGTAACTGCCGCTAAAAATATTAAAATATTATTATCAGTTTCTTACTTTAAATATGAATTGTATTTTGAAATATGAAAATCTCTCAATAAATTAATAATTTATCGATAAATTAATACCCTCTCTAAATTAATAAAATATTCCGATCCCAACATTATCAATTTATAGAGGTTTTACTGTACTAGCTTAATTTTCTCAAAATGTACCCACACTTGTTTTGTCGAAAGATTTGCTTCATACATATGAAAAATAAGATGCCATTTGCACATTCACATATTCTACAACAATTACTAAACTAATAGATCCAAAAAAACACCATAATAATGAAATTTAGCATTTAAATCTTCTTTCACACAAACTATGAAAAATGAAAACAAATAACTTAATATTATGATAACAAGAAAAAAAAAAAAACCTTAAACACAGGCATCGGATTTAAAAAGGTTTTATATAATTTAAAATTTAAAATTATCTTAGTTTAATTTTTTGATATTAAATATCTAATAGCTCTGCCTTATTTTTATTTTAGATCTTGATGTTTAATAATAAATTCATTCTGTATAGATAATTTACCATATTAAAATAGTTTATTCTGTTGAGAGTTTAATCCGTTTCTATAAAGACTGACTTTTTGTGGAAGTAACAGAAAAAATCTAGTATTAATGAAGTAAAAAAAATATAATATTTGTTTGCATTAATTAGTGAATACAAAAGTTTTAAGAATTAAAAATAAAAAGCGTTCTAATATACAAAAAGTCTAATTTTCATTGAAATATTACAAAATTAAAGTATCATAAGATTTAGTTGTGATATTATTAATACACTAAAAATATAAAGATTTATTACCAAAAAGTATCACTAAATAAAACTTAATATAAGAAGAAAAAATCTAATTTTAGAGGTCAAAACAAAATAGATTTATTCCGTTTTTTTGTTGTTGTTGTTCTTAAGGAACTCAGAGGAAACAAAAGAAAGATGGACGATGAGATGAAAGCATACACTTGTTTTATCTGTAACAATTTGTTTAACGAAGCCACAGCCCTAAAGAAGTGCCAGCATATCTGTGAGCCCCCAATTCCCTATTTTAAATTATTTTATTCATTTAGACTTTATATGATTTTGCTTGGATTATGTACTTGTCTTATGTATTTTGTTGTCTTGTTAGCTTTTGTTTTTCTCCAGAATGTTTTTTTTGTTGGGAATTGCATTTTATTTCGCTTTGTTTCTCTAACTAAAAGTAAAAAAAAAAATATATTATAATTAGAGAATAGTGTTGATTTCGTTTCGAATTTATCAAAAATCTCATTAGTTGTTTGCCACCTTAAATTATTCAAATACTAGAATAGACCGGTTTGAGCCATCATTTATGCTTTATATTATCTGTATATAAAATTCTTTTTCTTTTTTCTTTCATATGCATATAATTGAATTTGTATGATGAATAAATTGGTTCATCACTTTAGATTTACTGTTACCTACTGGAATTGGTTTGCGCTTCAATCGTTTTTTTATATGTTTATTCGATATGAGGATTGAAAGTTGTCACTTTTTCAAACTTATTGCAATAACTTTGAATTAAAAAAAAATCTATTAAATCTTTGTATACAGTTTGTTGGAATTGCATACATGAAAAAATAACACTACATGGGTGGCAATATTGTCCCATCTGCAGTACCGAATTTGGTCCAGAACCCCTCAAGAGACTAAGGTACTCAATTTGCTCTATTTTATCTCAAACATTTTAAAAATTTTAATCTTACTAGTTTTTGATTTTTATTACTTCTTCAAACATCTTCTACAATATATTTTATATTCACCCCTATTTCATTGATATTTTGTTCAACAAAAAAATATATAGTCTAATTACTTTGAAATTAAGAAAATGCACAGCTTATGAGTTTAGTATTTAAAATTTAGTTTTAGGGTTTAGTTTAAAAATACAATTGTGTTCATTTTGGTCTATTGTCTTAAAAGATCATATTTTCTTTGAGTGACAGCCATGATGATCCAATATTGCTCTCACTTGAAAAGAATGAGGACAATGAAGAAGATGTGGAGACCGATGAAAGTTCCGAAGATACAGAGACAGAATCTTCGGATTCTGATGATATGGATACCGAATAAGAAAATTCCGAGTGAATCTGATAGAAAATTATGTTTTATTTTACAACTTTATGTTTTCTAATTTACAGATGTTGTGTTTGGATAATTTGTTTTGGATTTCAACCCTGTTTTGTTTTTGACTTATTTTAATGGATTTTTAATAATGGAAACAGAAGAGTTATGTGAGGTTTTAGTTCAATTAGTTTAAGGCAATTAACTAATGAACACACCAACTTTAACGAGTTCCTCTCAAACTAGAGAGTATGTCTCGTGTGGAAACTCTCTCCCACAAACATCCAATTTAAGAAATCAAAGTTTAGGTTCAACACAAGTTCTTTCTTATCTCCTAATCTCACTAGACTTTATGTTTCTTTTTCAGGTACCTCACGAGAAAGCAAGAGAACCTCTTCCGGTTTCTCCCTAATGAGACTAAACCCGGAAACAAGAAGAACAACAACAAGAAATCCAAAACGACTTGAAGCTTAAAGACAAAGACTACTCAAGAACTCTCTCTCTCAAAAACTCTATGCTTTATCTCTATTTGCTTCTGTTTGTTGTGATGCTTTGATTTTGAACCCCTTGTATTGCTTTTATAGCTTTGTGCTGAACTAACTCCTGATCGGATTTGGAGTTGTAGTCGTAATCAGATTCAAACTTGCAGCAACCTTCTATTCCAAGCAACACTAGGAATAATACTTCTTAATGGCCTTTAATGATCCATCCCTTTTCCCTTTTGATTTCTTCATGGCCCAGCTGTGGCCCAACTTCAAGTGATGGCCCAAATTCATTTACTTGGAATTTGGAAACATCTTTGACCAATGCATGACAATCCGATTCTTCAAAAATCTCCACCTTTGTCACTTTGGTCGATGTCGACTTTTTTTCCAACAGACTCTTTCCTGCGAAGAAAAAAAACCATCACTTTCCTCCATGGATGCTCCAGGCAGCAGCTCATCCAAAAAACTCTTCACGCCGGAGATTGTAGCCGCCGTTGAGAGTCATGCCACCGTGACTCAAGGAATCAGTAAGTCCGAGCTTCACCTAACCTCAGTCTTGAGATTAGCTCCTTTTACTGTGTCGTTGAGTCTCCTTCCTCGAACTAATCTTGTTCGATTTTCACCTGTGTAGGTGAATAAGAACGCAAGGAGTTTGATTCCTTGCCTGCTAGCGCCAAGTAAGCCTCTTGACACTTCCAAATCTTTCCGATTTCTGATTTTACCATCTGAAATCTTCATGTTGATTTCCTTCTTGAGTTGCATGTTTTTACTAATGCTTCTCTTTTTAACTGCGAGATAACTAATCAACAGAGCTATCTCGGAGTATGCTCTATCTAAATCAGGTGACGATTTTGAGCTTTACGAGGAGATTCTCGAACGTGTTTCCAGGTAAGCCTTTGGTTAACATGTATCTTGACTAGATTCACAGAACCGTCTTTTATCAAATCCCGAATGAAATGATACTTTGTTGCTATGTGCTTTGTTCTGTCATGATGAACTGGGTTCTTAGCTAAATGAATAGCACTCTGAGAGTCACATTTTAGCTTAAACTTGTCTGAAACAATCCCCAATTCATTGCACATCTTCTGCAACCAAATTCCTCCTTTTGCTGCTTCAGTGAGGGCCATGTACTCAACCTCTGTGGTTGATATAGCTACCACATGCTGAAGACTGGCTCTTCAACTTTCTGTATTTCCTCCTACTTGAAACACATAACCTGAAACTGACCTTCTTCTGTCAAGATCTGTAGCATAGTCTGAGTCACAGAATCCTTCAATATTTAAGTGATTTGCCTTAGTAAAAGTAAGACTAATGTCTGTTGCTCCTTTTAGATATCTTAGGATCCACTTAACCGCATTCCAATGATCTCTTCCTGGTTTTGCCATAAAACAGCTAACTAAGCAAATTTCATATGCTAGATCTGGTCTTGATCCGATCACTGCATACATTAGGCTTCCTACTGCACTTGCATAAGGGATTGGGCTCATGTGTAGTGTCTCTTTTGTCAACTCCTCATTCGTTAGACTTCTAAGTTTGAGATGTGTGTTGAGTGGTGATACTACAGGTTTGCATTCATCCATATTGAAAGTCCTTAACACCTGTTTAAGGTATCTGCTCTGTGATAACTTCACTTCCTTCGTCTATGAAACCTTCAGGCTGATTCATGTAGATGACTTCATCCAGAGTTTCGTGTAGAAAAGCAGTCTTCACATCCAGCTGTTCTAATTCCAAATCAAAATTTACAACAACTGATAACATGATCCTAATGGATACATGTTTCACCATAGGAGAGAATATTTCATTGTAATATACTCCTTCCGCTTGTGTAAATCCCTTAGCTACAAGCCTTGCCTTGTATCTAGGTCCTTCAACTCCTGGAATGCCTTCCTTAAGTTTGAATATCCATTTACATCCGACTGTTTTCTTCTTGTCTGGTTTTGAGACAATCTCCCATATCTCATTCTTGTCCAGAGACTGCATCTCTTCAATCATAGCCTGTTAATAGTTCTTCCTGTTTTGGTTTCTCTTTGCCTCATTCACTGTTCTTGGCTCATCAATCTCAATCTCCTCTGTACAAGCCAGTGCATAAGCCACATAGTGTGAGTCTCCGAACCTTTCTGGTGGTTGAATGTTACTTCTTCGTTTCATGTCTCTAGCCAGCATGTACCCTTCTAGAGACATGTTGTTCATCCTGACTTTCATCAGAATCTGATTCCTGGTTTTCACTTTTAGCTTATGTTTCAGAGTTTCTACTTGTCTATGTTCCTTCTGAAGAAACTCCACCTTCACTTGTGGTTTCTTCATTCTCTGAAACTGCTCCACCTTGCTCGGTAGAGTTATGAGCTTTGATGTTTGGTCCTTGGATCAGCTCTGTACTAAATGTCACCTTCTTTGACTTTTTGGTCTTGTCTTCCTTAGGTGTTTCTGCTTTCTTCTTTTCTTTGTACAGAGTTTCTTCATCAAATACTACATTCCTGCTAATTGTACACTTGCCATCTTATCCATACCCTGTATCCCTTTGTTCCTTGAGGGTATCCCATGAAGATTCCTTTTACGGCTCTTGGACTCATCTTATCCTGCTGAATATGTACGTATGCCACACATCCAAACCGCTTAAGGCCACTGTATTCTACCTTTGATCCTGACCAAAGTTCTTCTGGAATCTTAAAGTTTAGGGATGCGTTTGGAGACCTGTTTATTAAATAGACTGCTGTTGCAGCTACCTTAGCCCAAAACTTCTTCTCCATCTCTGTCTCAGCTAGCATACATCTAATCTTGTCAGCAATTATCCTATTCATTCTTTCTGATACACCATTTTGCTGTGGTGTATAGGTGCATGTTATATGTCTCTTTATTCCGGATTCTTTGCATAGCTTGTCCATCTGATTGTTGCAAAACTCAAGTCCATTGTCTATTCTTAGACACTTGATCTTTTTGTTTGTTTGATTTTCCACGAGTGTCTTCCACTCTGAAAATTTCTCAAACACTTCATCCTTACTCCTTAAGAATCTGATCCAGACTTTCCTTGAAAAGTCATCAACAAAGGTTAAGAAGTACTTGCAACTTGACATGCTTGATTCATTTGACATTGATCCCCACATATCACTGTGTACATACTCTAGAATAATTGTTGATGTATGCTTAGCTTATGGGAAACTTTGTTTGTGAAATTTTCCTAGGACACATTCTTCACAGAAGTCTAGGGTGTGAACTTCTTTAGAGTCTAGGTAGCCTTCTTTAACAAAAATGTTTAGGTTCTTTAGACTCATGTGTCAATAATCTCGAATGTCATCTATTTGTCTTGTTTATATGAGCTCAAGCAACATATGCTTCTCCTTCTAGGACTGTACCCTGCAAATAGTATAGTCCATCCTGTACTTTCCTAGTAACAACTTGTTTTTCTTGCTTGTAGAAGGCCACCTTGAAATCGTTTCCAACATAGTTGCAACCATTCTTTTCCAGCTGTCCATATGAGATGAGATTTCTACCCATGTTAGACATGTATCTTACCTCAGTAAGTGTTACCATATTGCCATCTGGATTTAGTATCCTTAGTTTGCATATACTCTTCATTTCACTGTGGGTTTCATTCCCCATTAAAACTTTTCCTCCATCGATTTCTTCAAGGTCAAATAGGACTTATTTATCTGGTGTAATGTGGAAAGTACATCCAGAGTCAAGTACCCATTCGTGCTTAGTGTTGTATAGGCTGACTGTTAGTAGCATTGGGCATCCATAGCCATGTTTGCAACATTGGTAGTCTTCCTTTCTGGACAATCTACCTTGAAGTGACCTTCCTTACCACAGATCCAACATTCTCTAGCTTTAGGCTGATTCTTCTGTCTTGACTTTTATCTCTTGTATTTACTCTTAGACCTGTTACCTCCTTGGCCATTGTTCTTCTTTTCCGTTCTTCCTCTGCCTACAAACAATCCTTCAGAGACTTGCTTTGACTTTCCTATGAGTCCTTTTTCCCTTAATTCTATCTCTTTGGAATAAGCTGAGCTTGTAGCATCATCAATGGTTAAGATAATTGTCTCACCGACTCCATACTTGAGAGTGTCCTTTAGAGTATCATACACTTTTGGAAGTGCAGATAATATCTGAATCGCCTGATCTTCTTCTGAGATGTTGATATTTAGACTGGCCAAGTCAGATACAGTTTTAGAAATACATCTAGATTTTCATCTATGGTCTTGTTTTCTTCAAACTTGAAACATGAGAACCTTTGTTTCATGCAGATTCTGTTTGGTAATGATTTTGTTTGGTACTCCCTTTCCAATGCCTGCCACACTGCTAGAGCTGTAGTTTCCTTCATAACTTTCCGTAGAACTGGATCCTCCAGACTCATGCAGATAAGATTCTTTGCCACTTTATCCTTGTCAAGCTTTTCTTGTTTCTCCTTAGCTTGATCCTTTTCAACCTTGACTTCTGGTTGTATCTCAGCTATACCTTTCCCTAGATCCGAGGGATTTGCTGGGTCAGAAGTGGAGTGATATTCGAAGGTTTATCAATTAACCTTGGTGCTTGTAGCATGCTAAGGATCGAATCCGCAAGGAAAAGGATTAGCTCACTATGAACGTGAGAATTTGGACTTAATCTAAAACAATAAAAGGATTTTGGTTTTTGAAATCAAAATACAAACATATAAATAAAGCGGGAAAAGAGTACATGGCGGTTTGAAAATTCAAATAATGGAAAACGAACTTTTGGGAATAAGATAGAAAGATAGGGTGATCAAATGCTAACTAGTGGAGCTTAATCCTATCTCTAAAAGCTAATCCATTGGTTTTAGAACACTAAAGACAACTAATCCACTTTCGTGGTACTAATCTCTTTACTAATCAATCATTAATCAATAACCGTCATTAGTTAATGAAAGATCAGTGAGCAATAAAAGCAAGTATAGTAAACCATTAAGCAACCTAGTCAACTATTTTCATAGGCAAGGAAAGCAAAACTCTTGATAGATTGGTTCGGGCATTTCAAAAAACACCTTGTGGGTGTGAAATATCTAAGTTCTAAATCAACATGATTAAGGCTAATATAGCATTAAAAGTACCTACCAAGCATGGATATAAGATGTTATAACTCTAAATCCACTAATCTACAAATAATCACCCTAAATCTATCAATCCCAAAAGCTATTAAAAGACTACTCACTAATCATTATGAAGACACAAAGCAATGGGTTTATTCTTTGCATAATCATGATTCATAAGTGAATAGATGGTATGATTAAGAAGAAAATGCAACTTAATAGATTAAAAAGGTTGAAAACATACAATGTTCTTAAGTAATTGCAAAAGAGGCTAAAACCTTCTAAAAAAAAAAAGCATCCCCTAACAAATTAGGTAAAAAGTGTATTTATAGGGATGGCTAAAAGAGGCATGGTTTACATCTTAAACCATAAAATCGGCCTGGTTTGGAAACTAATTGATTAATTCAATCCGGTCCATCGGTCAAGCCAGGTCGATGAAACCGGCCGCTGGAGTCCATTGATCACTCTAAGTCGCTGAGATTGGCCGCTGGAGTCCATCGGTTGCTCAAGACCGCTGCAGATGGCCGATAGTTCTTCAAGTTTTCTTCGTCTTCTCCAACGCGGTCTCTCAAGGTCGATGGGATAGGCCGATGACTCCCATCGATGAAATGTGGCTGCTGCAAATGGTCGACAGAACTACAGGTGTCTAACGTCGGGTCTTCAGCGGTTCCTCTTGGCCAATGAAACTGGCCGATGGACTTCCGCGGTTACTGCTGACCGATGGAGGAGGTCGATGGAACACTGTTTCATTTTCAAACTTCTTCTTTTGATCCATTCTCCTCCAATTTCTCTCCTTTGAAGCAAAAATTCTTGAAATACCTATAAAACAAATATGATGTGCAAATGATGCAACTAGACTCCTAACATGCAATGAAAATACAAGAAACTTAAGCTTAAATGATCTTTAAAAACTATAAAAACACAATATATCAACTCCTCCAAACTTATCTCTTGCTTATCCGCAAGCAAACAAAAAGAAAAAAGCCGGGAAAGAAGCTTAAAAAACAGGGGTTCAAATCCTAACGTTTCAACAAAAAAACTTCAACTCAGTGTCCATGAAATTAGCTAAAGAATACACAAACAACCTTTACTTAAAAAGGCTTAGCCATACTTGTCGCTACTCGAATCTTTTACTCTAGTGCCTAAACCTTAGCGTTGACAAGCATTCATATCTACCAACTCTTTAACATTCATTCATTTTTTATCATGGTGCGGTCTCACAAAGGGGGTCTCAATCAATCTCAATCTGCTTGGTAGGATAAAGGTTCAAAGTTGAAAAAGAGAAGGTTCATAGGGTGTTTGCGGGTTACTCCTCAAAATAAAATGCAAGTCACTTAGCAAAGGCAATGGAGAACGAGACAAAATGTTGATACAAGATCCTTTTCCACTATCCTATCTATTCCTATGCACATGTCTAACCCATGACTTGAACATCTTACTTCCCGATCCCTCTAAAAACTCCTACGCTTAAAAACCCCCCATCCTTGGTGAACACCTTAGACCGAGTCTTTTCTTTTTCCTTTTTGCTAACTAGAGAGCTTCAATCACAATCAAAACACATGCTCATTTTCTTTACTTTTCACTACTCTCCTCTTCCTTCTAACCATTTTCTTTTTACTTGGAGGAGTAGCACTATTTTCTTTCTTTTTCTCATTTTCTTGAGCTTTCTTTTTTCTTTTCTTATTCACTCTCTCTAGTAGCTCTTTATTTCTTTTAGACTCTTTTTATCTATCTCATTTCTTTTTTACTCACCCTTTTCCTTTTTGAAATCCCTATCCAAACTTAAGCTATTGTTACACACTTAAGACTAATGGAAGAGATCACTTGTCGTTCGCATTCTCCAAAGAATTTGCATATGAAAGCACATAGAAAAGACCTCACTCAACAATTGAAATGGTCGAAAAGAAAGGTTAGGGTGATAGGTGGGGAACCATCCTAAAGATGAGGATGGCTACTTGAGTTAACAAGAGAGTGGTGAAGTGGATAAGATAACTCAAGTATTTTTCATTAAAACCATGAGAATGCATTTCAAACCCCTAAGCAAGACATTTAATCATTCAATTAAGTTCAAATAAGATAGAGTTGGTGTCAATTCAAAGCAAGTCTCTACTAAGACTAAGACATTCAAGCCAAGAGTTCAAAGCATGGTTGGCCCTTAAATTAAATATCGTTCTAATGTGTTCAAGAACTTCTAAGCAAGGACATTAACTCGAACTCTTAAGTTGAAACTCTTATGGAAATCTCATCATTATCCCCTATGCACATGCAAATGCATTACTATATGATTCTAGACTCGATCCTAATAAAGAAATGTAAATGCAATACTATATGCTTCTTTTTGACTTTTTTGAATTTGTTTTTTTTTTCAAAATATGACTGTGCACAATGTCATTAGATACCAATGTCCCTCCCCCAAACTTATTTCGCACCGTCCCTGTGTGAGAATAAACTTGAGAAAGGGACCACCAACAATAAAAAACACAAATGCTAAAACAAAAAATGAAAAGAAAAGTATGTACAAAGGAGGTGGTGTACCTAATACCATGAGTTGGAGGAGAAAGAGTAAGATTCATTACTCGAG
>VBRH01000959.1:4186-24136 GCA_014578085.1 Cardamine resedifolia | reverse complement strand
ATATATATATATATATATAATTAACGATTACATCATTTTATATCTCCTATAGTAAGAACTCCAGTACTGCTTTTTATTGCTACGTACAGTATATTGAAAAATAGACACGTATACAATCTTGATATCTATTTAAAAGGAAAATGTTATTGAAAAATAGAAAACGAACAAAATATTGGATACACTCACTCGGATAAAAACCCAAATGATGATGATGGATAAGTGGCAAAGTTATCCTACCGACTTAAATCATATCCGGTTAACTTCAATGGTTCAAATTAAAAGAGAAAGGAAAAAAATAGGCAATTTACAAGAATTGCTTGGAAGATGCCGTTAAAGCACCAAAGAGATATAATAACTCTGTAACTACTTCTTCTTCTTTGGTATTTTTTCCCCATTTTATTGACTTTCCTAATCTCCAAAAATCCAACTAAAAAAATAAATTATTTTTAAATTGGAAAAAAACCTTTTCTTCACCAAATAATTTGTCTCTATCTAAAATCTTCCTCTTTCAAGTGCCCTTTCAGCCTCAAAATTTGTGAGTTTATTCATTTATAATGGATTCGACGATGACAGATTCTATTAGCATAAATTGATCAGAGAGAGACAGAGAGAAAACGTAGCTCTCTCTTCATTATTTTTTTCTGGGTGAGAAAATTCGATGATCGTGTATGGAAGATTATTGTAGCTAATTCGAAATCTAGATAGAGATGGGAGGTTGCGTGTCGACGCCTAAGAGCTGTGTTGGAGCAAAACTGAGGTCAAGTAAGCGAAGGAAGAGTCGTAAAAGACGAAAACATCAGAGGAAGAGAGCCGTCTCTTCTCGTCTCTCTGACGGATCTTTCGACAATCTCGATCATCATCATCGTAACTTCTCCAATCCCACCAGCTCCCGAGGTCTCCATTCTTAGCTCTGTTTCCTCTGCGTTTCTGAGTTTTTTTTTTTTTTATTATTCCTCTGCATTTGATCCTGTTTTTTGTGTTTATGGTAGATTCGTTTTGAGTCAATGGTGGATTTGATTTGTTGGGTTTAACTAATGTTTTCATTAATTGTAACAAACAGTTTAGTATCTGAATCTTTCGGATTAGATTCTGATTAAAGTTCACTGCTTTGTTTATCAATCAAACTGTTCCAAGCTTTTCTCTTTTGTCTCTCTCTTTAAGGAATGACCTTTTCATGTTTGGTAGCTAATCAAACTTTCTCAATGACAATCACTCACGAAATCTCTTGTGATCTTATGTTTTGATTGATGTCTTAACCTCTTAATGACACATATCTTTTGTACTGATGGAAACTTTTATACTGATTTTATAATTTGAAGATTTGATTGATATTAGAGAAGAAGCATGGTTTGATTCGATGTTTTTTTTGGTTCTCAACAGTAAACGGAGAAGAAGCATGGTTTGAGTCCAATGTCGCATTTGAAACTGACTGTGATGATGATTTCCACAGTGTCCTTGAAGGTAGATGTATATAGAATTACTAAATTCCTTAGCTAGGAGAAATGCATTTTCTCTTCATTTATCGGTCTATGTTTTCAGATACATCGTCTATGAACGGAGCTGAGCGTGTATCAGTCTCGAGTACTACAACATCCTCATCAACACGAGACTCTGACTCAAACTCAAATGAAGTTATGTCACAGTCGAAATCAGGCGGTGACTTAAACGACACAATGCAGCCTGTTTTCGAAGATTCATCTGGAGATGATAATTGTTCAAAGAAAGATGAAGGACTCTTGGAAAACTGTGGGATCTTACCAAGTAATTGTTTGCCTTGTCTGAATCCAACAACTCTTCCTTCTGTTGAAAAGAGAAGGTCTCTTAGCTCTAGCCCTCCTAGTTCGAGGAAAAAAGCTTCTCTTAGACTATCTTATAAATGGAGAGAAGGTCATGCTTCAGGAGCCTTGTGTAAGTATATATATATCGCACTTGATTTAGCTAGTTGATCTCAAATCAAGAACTCACATGTTCTCTCAAAAATTTCAGTTTTTTCTAAGATGCAGTTGAAGAGACCGATAGCGGGTTCTCAGGTTCCTTTCTGTCCAATCGATAAGAAAATGCTCGATTGTTGGTCAACTATCGAGCCAAATAGTTTTCGGGTTCGTGGCAAAACTTATCTAAGGTAATCCATTGGAAAGAACATATGATTTAACTTATGATTACTAGTTTGGTTAACCATCTTAACAGGAAGCTATATTGTGTTTTTGGTAAAGGGACAAGAAGAAAGAGTTTGCACCTAGCCATGCTGCCTATAATCCTTTTGGTGTCGATGTTTTCTTATCGGAACATAAAATAAACCATATCGCACAATATGTCCAACTTCCCGTTACCACCACATCCACAGAACTCCCATCTATCCTTGTTGTAAATGTTCAGGTATGATCTAGTTCTGCTGATTGTCTGTTTTTCTGTCTTCTTTCTGGAATTTTCCATGATTTTTTCTCTTGGTTTTACTGTTGGAACAGATTCCGTTGTATCCAACTGCAATCTTTCAAGGTGAATCTGATGGAGAAGGAATGAATATTGTTTTATACTTCAAACTTTCGGATAATTATTCAAAGGAACTTCCGCTTCATTTTCAAGAAAGCATTCGGGTAAAGCTAGTTTCATCTTTTTGGCGCTGTTTCGCACTATAATGCTCTTTGTATTGAATCCATGTTTCTTTGGTTTATTGGCGCAGAGGTTAATAGATGATGAGGTTGAGAAAGTTAAAGGCTTCCCTATGGATACAACCGCACCTTTCAGAGAACGGCTTAAGATATTGGGACGTGTTGCAAACGTAGATGATCTTCATCTGAGTGCTCCAGAGAAAAAGCTAATGCAGGCTTATAATGAGAAACCTGTTCTTTCACGTCCGCAGCATGAATTCTACTCGGTGAGACAAAACTCCTTACTCATTCTTCTTGACTAGGAGTACTCTTATAGTAAACTAAAGGAACTTGGAAATTATAATCTTTGCAGGGAGAAAATTACTTTGAGATCGATATAGATATGCATAGATTCGGTTATATATCGCGGAAAGGGTTTGAAACATTCATAGATAGACTGAAGATCTGTGTTCTTGATGTTGGCCTCACAATTCAGGTAGATTTTGTTACAAACAAACATTTTTGGATCGGAAAATCATATGGGATTTTATGGCTTATATTGAGGATTTGTATGTATGAACAGGGGAACAAACCGGAGGAGCTACCGGAGCAGATTCTGTGTTGCGTCAGGCTAAATGGGATTGATTTCATTAACTATCATCAATTAACTCAAGAACTCCTTTGACTAACAACATTTTTTCTCTCCTCCTTTGTTGTCCTTAAAAAAGTTACAAATATAAAAGCATCCCTTTAGAACACCAAGAACACAAAAAAGGGTGATGATATTCAAGTCAATATATAAAAGTTTCGAATAATCTTTTATCTAAAGTATTATTACGTTCTAGATTAAATTTTATATACCTTTGAGGATCGATAGCAATGGAAGTCATAGATCACTGAATTCATTTGTAGAAAAATAACACTTTACTTTGCTTAGTTCATATTGAGAAAATGCATCTATGCTGACTTATACAATAATATTTGTCAAAATTGCAAATTGCTATATGCAGATTTTGCAAATGTTTAATCGTAAGTACTTTGGTCACGTGCGGTCACGGAGAGAATCCTTCCTAGGCACTAGGCACTAGGCACAGATCGAGATCTCAATGGACATTGAAGTCTTTGTTTATACAAAAACAGATACAATATAAGTCCACGTGGCCTATGCACAGATCTCAATGGTGTTAGAAAAAGTCCACGTGGTTTTGTTCCCATACTTGTTCATAGGGCACATGATTCCTATGCTCGAATTAGCTCGTTTCCTCCTATTCCACTCCTTCGCCGGAGAAATCTCCGTCACCGTCTTCACCACTCCTTTGAACCGTCCTTTCGTCGCTGACTCACTCTCCGGCACCAAAGCAACCATCGTCGACGTCCCTTTCCCTGATAACGTCCCGGAGATTCCACCCGGCCGAGTGCACCGACAAACTCCCTGCTTTGTCCTCCCTCTTCGTTCCTTACACAAGAGCCACCAAGTCAATGCAGTCCCACTTTGAGCGAGAGCTTATGTCACTGCCACGTGTCAGTTTCATGGTCTCTGACGGTTTCTTGTGGTGGACGCTAGAGTCAGCTCGAAAGCTAGGGTTTCCTCGGCTTGTTTTCTTGGGTATGAACTGCGCTTCCACTTCTATATTGGACAGTGTTTTTCAAAACCAGCTTCTATGTAAGGTTAAGTCCGAGACAGAGCCGGTTTCTTTACCGACGTTTCCGTGGATTAAGGTTAGAAAATGTGATTTCGTTAAAGATATGTTTGATCGAAAACCCACCACAGATCCTGGATTCAAGCTTATCCTAGATCAAGTCACGTCTATGAATAATAGTCAATGTATCATATTCAACACGTTTGACGACCTTGAGCCCACGTTTATAGATTTCTACAAGCGTAAACGCGAGCTCAAGCCCTGGACACTTGGACCGCTTTGTTATGTAAATAAGTTGTACGTTCATTAATTATGATATTGTATAAATAAGTCTAGTACGAGCTAATCAATTATAAAATGCAATTATACCTATTTTCTTTCTGACAGCTTGGAGGATGATGTAGAAGAGAAGGTGGAACCTAGTTGGATGAAATGGCTTGATAAAATGCGAGACAATGGATGTAATGTTCTCTACGTGGCTTTCGGGTCACAAGCCGAGATCTCGAGAGAACAACTAGAGGAGATTGCGTTAGGGTTGGAAGAATCGAAGGTGAACTTTTTGTGGGTGGTCAAAGGAAATTTAATGAAATAGAAAAAGGGTTTGAAGAGAGAGTGGGAGAAAGAGGAATGATGGTGAGAGATGAATGGGTTGATCAGAGGAAGATATTAGAGCACGAGAGAATAAGAGGGTTCTTGAGCCACTGTGGTTGGAATTCTCTGATGGAGAGCATTTGCTCGGAGGTTCCAATCTTGGCGTTTCCTATAGCAGCGGAGCAACCTGTGAATGCGATTTTGGTGGTGGAAGAGCTGAGAGTGGCGGCGAGTGAAGGGGTTGTGAGAAGAGAAGAGATTGCAGAGAAAGTGCAGGAGTTGATGGAGGGAGAGAAAGGGAAAGAGCTGAAGAGGAATGTCGAAGCATATGGTAAAATGGCGAAGAAGGCTTTGGAAAAAGGTATCGGTTCATCTTGGAAGAATATAGACAACCTTATCAAGGAGTTTTGTAACAAAGGAACATGATAATTTTTCTAGCTAGATAGGAGCTCTTGAAATAACTTGAAAACATTAGAAAATTGTTAGAATCTGTAAAAGGTTTTATGATCACCCAAATGGTTTTGCTTTCCAATATTTTTAACTTTTTGAATATTAATTACCACCTTTGTCATGAACTGTTGACTCAAGAACTCCTATGACAAACAACATTATGTCTACTTCTTTGTTTGAGTAACAAAAATGTTTGGGAAAATGGCATCCAATCTTTTTAATAGTCAACTGAATTACATTTTCTATGTCACTATGATTTATCTTTAGAACAAAACAGTCTTTGATGAAGAGAGGCATGACTTGAGCCATGTTCAATATTGGCAATCGCGTCCATGTCGTGTTTAAAAACGTCGGTATTAAAGAATAGTCAATGGATTGCCAAAGGACCGAATAAGGCGTAAAACGGTTTTGCTGGTAAAAGTGGTAACGAGTATATATAATATGTTGAAATCCAATCCGATCCCGGTTCAGTATTTAGTAAACCAAACAAACTCATTTGAATTGTGATCCTCATTTTTTATTCGATGAAACCGAGGACAAAGTCAACAAATGATCATTGGACTTTATTTAGGTGCAATGACAGTAAAAAAAAAAAACATTATTAATCGTAGTATATAATGAATAGAAAAAGAAGACAGTAAAAAAAGAAAGGAAAGATTAGTTGAAGAACAGTAAATCTTCAGATTGTATTGTCTAAAACAAATTCAGATTAGTTGAAGAACAGTAAATCTTCAGATTGTATTGTCTAAAACAAATTCCGCAATAAGACTCGCAAGCAGGTACGGTTGAGAGAAGTCATCATACCAACAAAAATACAAAGGCCAATCTTCGGGGGTCCTTTCGTCTCTCTGGCAAGTTGCAACTTTCCCGCTTTCGATTCCGGCGAGATTTCTACTTACTCCGTCGGTTTTCATATCGACCTCTTCGTTTTCAGGTTCCATTTCCCCTAATCTTTTTGGTGATTCGACGCCGAACCTATTCATTTCTCCCCCTTCTCGGCGATTTCACTCCTGAACCCTAATTTCTTCCACGCAGACAAGTTCGACGATCTGCGTTTCCGCTTGGCCTCTTTGAGAGTCGTTTGATATTTTTGAGGGATAATTGATTGATCGAAGAACGTGTGACCTTTTCGTCTCTTTTTAACATCAGTTTTATTGGTATTCTTCTTCATTCTTCCTTGAAGTTCCAGCTTTGGTTTTATTGCTGGATTGCACCTTCTTTGCTAAATGGATTTTATTATTATATCCCTGATTAGTCTCGGTTTCGTTTTGCATAGTCATTTTTTCTGAGTTGATGATTTCTATTTGTGATGTTGCTTAGTTTAATGGCTTTACATGTTCGTTATCGCTGGATTCATTTGTAAGTAATTCCCTAGTTTATAGGTTTGGAGGTTCGTCATCTCTCAGTCTCATACCAGCTTATTATGCTTTTTCTTGTTCCCCCAGCTGATTTGGTGTTGGATTCTTGTATAATTACACATGTTTATTGCTCATGTGCATTTAGTTCTGTTGTTATCTTTTCCTTATAGATTTTTTTCTTTTCTTTTTACCAGCTACAAGATAATATAATTTCTTTTGGCTAGGGCCCTGCGTTGCGAAACTACAGAGAAAGATGTTTGGCTCATCCAATCGTAAGTGATCCTATCTTATACTTGTTGGTTTCGGTAGCCTTCTATTTCGTTATTGTTTTTATAGTTTTGTGCTATTTATTTCTTTTGTAATACTTCAAAAGAAAATTGACCTTCTGAAATATTCTTCTTCTAGCTTTTGGACAGTCATCTAGTAGCAGTCCATTTGGGACCCAATCTTTGTTTGGTCAGCCGAGCAATGCAAGTAGCAATCCCTTTGCTCCAGCAACACCCTTTGGCACGTCTACACCCTTTGCTGCACAGACAGGGAGTTCAATATTTGGAGGCACTTCAACTGGTGTGTTTGGTGCACCTCAAACCTCCTCTCCCTTCGCCTCCACCACAACCTTTGGTGCTTCTTCATCACCAGCATTTGGGACTTCCACTCCGGCCTTCGGAGCATCTTCAACATCTTCACCTTTTGGTGGTATGTACCTTATATGGATTTCATTGCATGGTTTGTCAATTACCTTATTGATTTATCGATTTTACCTTAATATGAATACTGTCTTTGGCAGACAAGGGTTTAAGAATTAGCCCTGGTTAACGGTTTTAATCTTTCTATAATTGCTCTGTTTGTTTTAGTGTACTGTATCCAAGTTTTTGTTTTGTAAAAAAGTCTGTCACTACCAGATTTAATATTGTTGAACTTCTTTGAACTGTTACTTTTTTTCCGGTTCTCTTTTTGCTGGTTTTCCTTGATATTGACTCCTGATTTCCTTGTTGTTTTTCTTTCTTTAGTTCAGGTTCTCATTAGTCCTTGTTTTTCCGTTTTCAGTTTTACATTTGTTTTTGGGGACTAAGCTAATTTGTTTGTTCCTCTTTCAGGGTCTTCTGGATTTGGGCAGAAACCTTTGGGATTTTCAACGCCTCAGTCAAATCCTTTTGGAAGCGCACCGCAGCAATCACAACCTGCATTTGGAAACAGTACTTTTGGTTCATCTACACCTTTTGGTGCCACAAACACGCCTGCCTTTGGAGCATCAAGCACGCCTGCCTTCGGCGCCACAAGCACACCTTCGTTTGGTGCATCAAGCACGCCTGCCTTTGGTGCCACAAGCACGCCTGCCTTCGGCGCCTCAAACTCGCCTTCCTTTGGTGTCACAAGCACACCTGCATTTGGCGCGTCACCGACTCCAGCTTTTGGTAGCACTGGCACCACGTTTGGCAACACTGGCTTTGGTTCTGGAGGTGCTTTTGGAGCTTCAAGCACCCCTGCTTTTGGTGCACCAGGCACTCCTGCTTTTGGTGCATCAGGCACTCCTGCCTTTGGTGCATCAAGCACTCCTGCCTTTGGGGCATCAAGTAGTCCTTCCTTTGGGGCATCCAGTACTCCTGCCTTTGGGGCATCCACTACTCCTGCTTTTGGTGCATCAAATACCTCGTCCTTTAGTTTTGGGTCCTCCCCAGCTTTTGGCCAGTCTACATCAGCGTTTGGTAGCAGCGCATTTGGCTCTACACCATCTCCCTTTGGAGCCCAAGGTTCTCCCTTTAGCATGTCCCATTGTGTCCCATCAGTAAAAGATTATAACTTCTAATTATTGTATAGTCAGTTGAATTAGGGGTGACGGAATATGTTTGCATTTTTGTTTTGCAGGTGCTCAGGCTTCAACCCCAACGTTTGGTGGTTCTGGTTTTGGTCAATCACCTTTTGGTGGTCAACAAGGGGGTAGTCGAGCCGTGCCTTATACACCAACAGTTGAGGCAGAGGCAGGCAGCGGTACTCAGGCTGGAAGGTTGGAATCTATTTCTGCCATGCCGGCATACAAAGATAAAAACCATGAGGAATTGAGGTGGGAAGATTACCAGCGAGGAGATAAAGGTACACTTGATCAAGCAAGTTTTGTATTATATCTGCTTAACGCTACATTTTTGTACCTTATTTGACAAAATATGAATTCTCCCACATCTTCAATTTTCAGGTGGACCACTTCCTGCTGGCCAGTCTCCTGGAAATACCGGATTTGGTGTATCAACTGCTCAGGCAAATCCTTTTTCTCCATCACCGGCGTTTGGTCAGACATCAACAAACCCAACAAACCCTTTTTCAAGCTCAGCACCTACCAACCCTTTTGCCCCTCAGACCCCAACAATTGCCAGTTCGGGTTTTGGAGCCGCTACCTCAAATTTTGGTTCCTCACCCTTTGGTGTAACAACTTCTTCCAATCTTTTTGGGTCAACTTCATCAACTACCCCATCCGTTTTCGGATCATCCTCCGCTTTTGGAACTACGACATCATCACCGTTATTTGGTTCATCAAGCACTCCTGGATTTGGCTCTTCTTCATCAATATTTGGTTCAGCTCCTGGTCAGGGGGCAACTCCGGCATTTGGCAACAGTCAGCCATCTACTCTGTTCAGTTCAACCCCCTCCACCGGGCAGACTGGTTCTGCATTTGGACAGACTGGTTCTGCTTTTGGACAATTCGGACAGAGTAGTGCTCCTGCATTTGGCCAAAATAGCATTTTCAATAAACCTTCCACTGGATTTGGAAACATGTTTTCAAGTTCTTCATCATTAACTACGTCTAGCAGCTCTCCCTTTGGACAAACAATGGTGATTCTCACATTTGCTCTTAAGCCTAAGCACTTTTAAAAAAAATCTTTTTTCATTTCCTTTGGTGGTGCCTTTTCTCTTCGGAGTTAGTAGTTCTTTTGCTTCTCTTAATTGACACCGGCACATGTAGTTCCCTTTTGTTCTAATTAAAGCCATTATTTCTGTAGCCTGCTGGTATGACACCCTTTCAAGCAGCTCAGCCAGGTCAAGCATCAAATGGTTATGGATTCAACAATTTCGGTCAAACGCAAGCAGCAGGTACCTCGCTCGAACAAGTCACTGACTTTATCATCTTATTTGTAGATGCTAACTCTTCTATATTCATGGTCTAAAGCTAATACAACAGGAAATGCTGGTGGACTGGGATTTTTTGGTCAAGGCAACTTCGGGCAATCGTATGGTTTTTCTGACATCAGTGCTTGCAAGACTTCTGCTTTCGCTCTTTTTGGATAGTTTATTTACCTACAATGGGTTTTGTTTTGTGGAAGTTGTGTTATTGGGACTTCATTTTTTATTTTTTTGACAGGCCTGCTCCGCTGAACTCTGTTGTTTTGCAACCGGTTGCTGTTGCAAACCCATTTGGAACACTTCCTGCTATGCCTCAGATTTCAATAAATCAAGGTGGAAATTCACCTTCCATTCAATATGGAATCTCCAGCATGCCCGTAAGCCTGCTATTCCTTCTGCAACTCCCATACTTTGCATTTTTCTTTTTAACTTTCTTTCCAGATTTAGACCAAGTAGTCTCCGTATACATGTTTTGATGTTCCCTGTAATAAACCCCCATTTTAGACATTCAGTTCTTTCACATGCATCTTGAAGCTTGTTACTAGTCACAGAAATAGATGTGGTTAATTATTTCTTGGTTCTTAATCATTTTCTTTTTCTTGTCAGGTTGTTGACAAACCTGCTCCTGTTAGAATATCGTCTCTCCTGACTTCTCGACACCTTTTACAAAGGCGGGTCAGGTTGCCGGCAAGAAAGTACCGTCCTGGCGACAATGAACCAAAGGCAATCCTTCTGTCTTTTGAATTTTTGCTGACAAATATTTTACCCAATCTAAAATTTTGGTGCGGAGGTTCGTTCTAACATGCTCAAATCTTAAATGGTCTTTGTAGGTTCCATTTTTCACAGATGATGAGGAGAGCTCAAGTACACCAAAAGCGGATGCTCTTTTCATTCCAAGGGAGAACCCTAGAGCTCTAGTTATACGCCCAGTTCAACAGTGGTCTTCAAGGGACAAATTAACACTTCCAAAGGAACGGCCGACTGCTCCAGTACATGACAATGGTAAGCTTCCTTTTTTCTCTTCCTTTGCTTATTGTATGTCTTGGAGTCCTGCTTTAAGTTTTCAGTAGAGATTTTAGCTATTTGAGACTCTTCTTCAGTAAATTCCCACAGAGATGGCAGCATACAAATCTTAGACTAGCATTTTTGAGTTGGAATTTTTAATGTCTACACTTTTGCACTCTCATAAGAACATGTTTTCTTGTTCATCCGTGGTTTTTATTTTGATACTTTATTGCTCTGCGGGTGAGAAGGACTATGCAAAATGATTACCCTAATGAGGTACTAGGCACTGAGTTCAACCATTCATGGCTCTTTTTTTACAATGTTAACTGTAAATTTCAGGGAAGAGGCCAGACATGGCTACTGATGCAACAAACCATGACAGTGAGTATATAAAAATATGCATATGTATTAAAAAGGTTTTGCTATGTTTGGAGCATTCTCTGACTGACTTGAGAGACACTACTCACAGAAAATGATAATGGAGAACTTGGTGCTACTGGAGAAAGAACTCATACATCAGTCAACGCAAACCAGAAAACGAATGGCACAGCACGGTCAGATCAGGCCAGCGAGAAAGACCGTCCATACAAAACAATAAGTGGACACAGGGCTGGAGAAGCCGCAATTGTTTATGAGCACGGTGCGGATATTGAGACTCTTATGCCGAAGCTACGACAATCCGATTATTTCACTGAGCCACGTATCCAAGAACTAGCAGCTAAGGAAAGAGCGGATCCGGGTTATTGCAGGCGGGTGAGAGACTTTGTGGTGGGGAGACATGGTTTTGGTAGCATAAAGTTCATGGGAGAGACAGATGTGCGTAGGCTAGACTTGGAATCGCTGGTTCAGTTCAATAACCGGGAAGTGATTGTATACATGGATGAGAGCAAGAAACCAGCAGTTGGGCAAGGTTTAAATAAACCGGCGGAGGTAACGTTGCTGAATATAAAATGTGTTGACAAGAAGACAGGGAAACAGTTTACTGAAGGAGAGAGAGTTGAGAAGTACAAGATGATGCTTAAGAGGAAAGCTGAGGCACAAGGAGCTGAGTTTGTGTCGTTTGATCCAGTGAAAGGCGAGTGGAAGTTTCGGGTCGAGCATTTTAGTTGCTATAAGCTTGGCGATGAAGACGACTATGAAGATTAGGATCTCATCTCAGTGTTTCTCTGTTGGAATTGCTCTGTTTTGTTTTGGGAATGTTGGAATTGTGCAGTAGCAAATAGTGCCCTACTCCATTTGTTGTTTGTTGTTTCTTCTATACCTTCTTTTTGGTTTCCCTTACGTTTTTTCTACTTTCCTTATAATATTCTTCCTTCTTTTTTTTGTTGTCAGGTTTGTGTAATGGTATCTGTTACTATATTTGAACGATTTTTATTTGTTTGTTTGTTTTCTTTTACATTTACTTGAGAGTTGAGACTTTAAGAGTAAACAGTACCTGACAAAAAAAAAAAAAAAAAAAAAACAGTGCCAAAAGCAAAAAGGTGAAGCCTGCCCCCCAAGTAATAGAACATATGTAACGTTTGTTGTACTAAGAAGGTGAAGCAAAAATAGTCTGAATTTTTTATGTTAAGAAAATAAACCATTTTGTTAGGTTTTTACGGTTAACAAGGTTTCAATGGTTAAGGGTTTAAAGTATTTATAGGATTCAATATCTAGAGTCAGATTGTAGATTGTGGATTGTCAGTTTGATTTATTTTTTAAAAATTACTCATTTTACTAGTTTTGATATAAACTTTAAACTATTTCTTTCATGTTTTTAATACACAAACGATAAATAAAGATAATTGTCCAAAAGAAAGTATATATAATTCTAAGTAAAACAGTGGTTGATTTATTAGCTTAGTTAATTACTGGTGTAAGATTTAGCAGAGGAAACAGAAGGACTAGTGACGTCACGCTCCACGTGGCCACCGAAGTTGCCTTTTCCCATCAACATCTTGATCGCTATCTGAGACACTTCCGCAAACCACTCCTCCTCCGGCAACGTACTGTTTCAATCATTAATCATATCATCAAATTAAGCATCATATACAACATACATGTTAATGTTGAAATGTATATAACAAGTACCTATAAGGATCGAGTCCAGTGGCTGAAACTGCTTCGATGGCTCGAGCTATAATGTTCTTGATCACTTGGTGAAGGTTTCTGGACAAGTACCTTCCTTGTGAAGCAAATATCAACACAAACTCCATGTCTAGATAAAACTGTTGAAGACCAAGTGGACCCAATGGTTTAGCTCCTGTCTCCATCTCTTCCCAAAAACTCTGATCATCAGAGATCCAAAGAATCACTGTCTCCGTCAATCTCATCAGCAGTATCGTCGCAAATCTCTCTCTTCCAACAAACAGATCGCTCACAATCGTCGCTATTCTCGTCAACTTCGCAAACAGCTCCTGAAAAGCAAAAAAAACAGAGCATTTTTTTGCTTTTTTTTTTTAATCTCCTTTCTATCATTAAATTATTCTAGATGATGTTTTTTCTCTTTTAAACCTGGAAAATGGGAGAAGGAAACCATTCAGGCTCTTCAGTGGTTTCGTCCATGAGTATATAAATCTCAGAGCTGAGACGGACCTCTCCTTCTTCATTGAAAATGAGCTCAAGAGCATGTTGTCTACAGAAGCTATCTCTTAATCGATCAACGGATCTTTGAAGTTTCTTCTTAAATTCTCTTTGCTCTGGTCGGTTCTGTCTATCTGAAGAACCTCTTCTTGGAGTGGACTGGTTCGTCGTACCTTGTGACAAAATCCTTGAAGCAGAACGTGGGATTAGCTCGTCTGCTAAAAGAAGTGCATTGACTAACAAAGCTGTTTGTTGGGATTCAGTTTCAGCTACTTTAACTATTCTATGAACTGGATTCTCTTCGTTCTCAGCTGAACCAGGCAATGCGTTGATCAAGAGATCTACGTATGAGTTAAAAACTTGCAATACACCTTCTAGTGCAACCCCATCTAACTGTAATGCTTCATCGAGCGGTCCAGCATCCTCCAGAAACTCCTAAAATCCACTGAAAGTTAAAACAAATATGATCTGTCTCTGAAGAGAGAAATGTTGATTACCTGGACCATGGAGTTGAATCTCTGCGCGCTTATAGAAAGCTTAAGATGAGGTGCAATGGGACTGGTTGATGAGGCGCGTGATCCTGTTGGTGTATAAGAGAGTGACCAATCATCTGATGCAGCTAAAGCGGCGCTGCTTTGTTCTATCCTCTTGAGATTACCAGTCAGTGCTTGTTCCACTCCTGGCCTGAAGTGTTTCAACAAAACAGGGGAAAGAGCTAAACCGCGAGACTCCAATGAAGAGCAGTGGGAGGCGCAGATTTGGATGCACTCTGCGGTTACCCTTAAGCTTCCTGCAGCAGCAGATGAAGCCAAAGTGTGTCTTTTCAGTAAAAGAGCGAACGACTCTGCTTGTTTAACCGACCATGTCACTAGCTCTGATGAATAAGCCGGATCCTCTCCAATTACTGCTTGAGAATCGCTTGAAGCTTGAGCAATCGTTGAGAAAACAAGCTGAGAGAGCGCAGCGGCAAATGCTACCCCATAGGAAGTGTTGGATGCTCTTAGGCTTTGAATGTTGGCTTGTAGCCTCCGCTCGTAAGACCTAAGAAGCAATGTGTGGGCGCGAGAACGATCACCGAGTTTCTTGAGAGCCAAGACGGCTGATCTAAGCTCGCCTGCTCTTGTAGAAGGTTGGCTTATAGCTTCTGCCAATTGGTCAGCCAACTCCTGTCTCTTTTCTTTGATTGAATTGTTGAGAGAAAGAAGAGTGTTTGGGCTGAGTGTGCGTTTCTCATGTGCTTCTATAGCCACACGACGCCCTTCTTCTAGTGCAGCCATGGATTCCTCAACTCTCTTCTCAGCTAAGAGAACTTCAAGTCTGTCAAAGAACTCCACAACCCAAGTCTCAATGTTAGACAGCTGTTTGTTATCCATATCATATAGGTCTTCGTCTCTCAAGTCATCAGTGTCATCAGCGCATAAGGAGCTAATGTGAACGCCATCAGCTAAGCCATGAACAAGAGCTGCTTGAGCAGAGAGAAGGTTTCTCATGGAAAGAAGCTGTCCTTCAAGAGCTGATATCTCCTTAGATGTCCTAAAAAATCAAGAAACTAATTAGAAACAAAACTGTTTGTCTATTCTCGAACAATGAACGATATGATGATATACACACCGTATAAAGGCTGCATAGTTTGCGTAGACGCTCTTACGCATCTCTTCTGCAGAAGCTTTCTTCAGTTCGACGAGGTAAGAAGTCAAATGTTTCGTCTCCTGTAAGCAAAAACACACACACCATTAATCATATGATGATCTAAATTGTATACATTATACATATAAGAAAAATCACAATATAACACGGATCTTCATGATTACATTTTCCAACAAGGAAAACAGAGGAAAACCTTTTCGTTCATATGCTGGCATTTGGAGGTGACGTAAGCTTCGGGGTCGAAACTGGAGCCCTTGAAAACCTTAAGACGATCACTTAGTGTCAGATTCGCTTCGATTTCTATGGAATCACCCGACATTGATCCTCTTACCCTGGCTTCCATTTTTTGCATCTAATTCAAATCTCAAGAAATGGATGATGGAAACAGAGGACAAAGAAGAAGAAGATTGAAAATGCTAAGGATTGATTCCTTGAAATTGCTTCCTTCCACGTCCTGGCTATTACTTGCTGGGAATTATTTATGAATATGGTTTTTGGATCCTAATTTTATGCTAATCAGTTCTAATCAATTTAATTATTTTTTTAGAATTAACTAATGGTAGTTTAAGAGAGGGATATAAAATATTCCAAAATAAATTATGGTGGACAAAAATTGCCTAAATAGAATTAACAAATACTAGTTTAAACATAAAATCGGCCACAAAACATCTAATTAAAACCCTCGAACATTTTTAATCTATTTAAAATTCACTTTTGATGGAGAAGTGAAACCACTAGACTTTCACAAATAAAATAAAAAATCTGAATGCAACCATATTGTAACCCGGATTGTTGACCTCTAAATTAAACCATATTATCCATGCGCATGGCATGTGATAGTCACTTAGTTTATATATAGTAAGTAACGTATTTTGCATTTTTTTTGGGTCCAAATTTAACAAAATGAGTGAAATGTCATAGTGAGCTAACTTAGGATTTCGGTTTGATCAAATTTTACCAAATCTAAAACGACAAAGCTATGTTATTGTATTTGTAATCCATATGAAAGTAATTATGATTTTCAGTTTCAACAAATATTGGAGTATTGATGAGTATAATAACTATCTCTGCGAGTTGACTAATATATACCAATACCATCATCATCATTATGATTCTTTGCAAGTACTTTTTAGCATTATATATTAAGTTGATTCCTTATGAGCTGGAAAGGGTAGAAAAAGCAAACAAGATAAATAGTGACTCAAATTAATATGGCAAAGAGAGAAGTAATAGAGAATCTTATACCATGATATATATATATCAGAAAGTTATTGAAAGAAGAAACAAAGATTAATATTCGATCTATTAAGCTTTCTCTTCGAACCACTCCATCCTTTGATGCTCCCCGATTGAATTGACTAACTCCAAAACCTTTAATTCCTTTAACGCAGACTCATCACCACCCAAAACACAACCCATGACAAAGGGTACATTACCCAGCCTCCTGCTTAAGAAAATTAAAACACTTTATATAATACCAATAATATACTGTTAAATACAAAAGAAAAAACAAACACAAAACTGTAAAGGTTTTTGTCTGAGAAGAAAGAAGTTATACCTGAGATAAGATTATCGGTAGAATAGTGCAGTGCTCAATATTGATAATTAATTTGACTATATATATATAGTAAAGTGTGAGTATGGTGCTTACTTGAGAGCCAAGGAACAAGAATAGAAGCAGAGTTAAAAAGGAAGAAGCAATCGGACGTCGTGTTGATCCCACTGGGACAATTGCAAACGAACGAGCTTGTCTGAGTATTGTAGCCACAAGCACCGTTGCTACGCTCGCAGCCACCGCATACGACAGGGTACTCATCGAAGACGTTGAACTTGTAGTTGAGTGCGATCCCATAGTTCCAGTTCTCTGGATGAGACTCTTGGGCCGGTCCGAGATTGTAGAAGCCGGAGTATGAAGAGCACCGGAGTTTCTTCAGATCCATTTCGAACGATGGTCCTAGGTCTAGAGGCACGTAGACGCAGCACGTTGATACTTGGAGGTTTATCAGACTTATCGCCCTACCAAACCGGAATTATAAACCGGGTTTTAAATAACAAATCACCTGATTAGTCATACTTATTTTGTTTATCATGTTTCGATGATATATGCTATTTCACATGATATGGCGTTTTTAACATCCGCCGTAAATACACAATTTGTTTACAAAATTTCTCCACATCACTTTTATAAAATATAAAATATATTGTTCAAAATTATGTTATTTGATAAAAATTACCCAAAATATTGTTCCTGTGTTATTACGAGGAAAAAAGGAAAACTGATCCATTTTTTAATTTCCGGTTTAGATACGATTTGTAGTCCGGTTGAATTAATCTCGGTTAAAGGCTGATTTTGGGTTACCTGCAATTGGAGTACAAGAAGGTGCAAATGGAGGAGCTTTGACGGTCACAGAGGGAGACACGTCCGGTACCGTTACTTAACGGCGTGAAAACAGGGGATTCGTCTACAGAACAGTCAAGGAGAGTGAAAAGAGTATCGTCATGGAAAGAAAACGGAGCGTCCCAATCCAACCCGAATCCATGGCTAGGTCGGGTACATGCACACGTGGACATGGACGGGTCGGTGACGTAGATGACTTGCTTGGCGTAGTCGACGGAAGTGATAGGGTAACAGCCTGTGTGGGTGGTGAGCGTCAAAGTCTGTTGGTCCGGGTCGCACGTGATGTAACGTGTGAAACGTGGGTCACCGCAGCCCGAACCGGTTCCTAGCGGGTACTTTATGGGTATTTGGCCGCAGGTTTTTTGGCAGGCTTGTGAGGAGACATGAGAAGAAAGGAAGAAGAAGAGAAAGAGAAAGGAAGAAGAAGAGAAAGATGATCGCTTCAAATTCATTTGCTAGACGTTTTAGAGAAAGAAGGAGAGACAAATGTGAATTAAGCGCATATGAATTGAGTGTGTGAATGTTATTAATATAGGTGCAATATGCTAAGAGGAATACTAATTTGCATATGTCTGTACATTTATATGCAAATATAGGCATAGATGTTAAGTTGCCAATATAAGAATATTTGTTTTGTATATATAGTTTTTTAATTTCTTTATGTTAAATCGTATATTCTTTTGGGTGGGTCTATATATAAAACCATAGATTATAACTAGGACGGAATACAGCATCAAATGACATTCTAAAACAATTTTTGTTCTTTTATGTATAAACACAACATTTCGAATTGAACACTACAGAATAAGAATACGTATGATTATATACACACTATTTGTTTGACACTACAGCCAGTGGCGGACCCATAAGTATATTTTACCGGGGGTCAAAGCACAACCGAATAAATATAATGAAGTGCAAATCTTAAAATTTAACAGTGTCATACACAACTAAATTTGTCAAAAACTCATATTTTGCAATGAAAAATTTGTTTTCTTAATATTTTAGGGATGCATCCAAAGCATAGGTCCGACACTAACTTCAGCGATGGTTTATAAATTTTCTCTATATAATATAAATTATATATATATATATTAATGTAGCATTCACAATTTTGGCAATGCAAATCTCCCGAAAAGTTTGAGAAATTGAATAAATAACGATAGTTATATATCATTATGAAAATATTTTTAAGTGGATATTGATATGAATTACTCATAATCATAGATATGAATTACTTATTTTGGATTTCTGTACATTTCTTTTCGTCAATTTAAAATATAATTAGAACATTCTAACATTTGTTCTCATAATAGTCTTGTTTGACTTGTAAATTGATCGACCGATGTTTGTGAAATTGATGGTTTAATGCGTTCGTTTTGAGAAATGAGATGTCATCTATTAAGAAATTGAAAAGTATGGTTATAGGAAAATAAATTTAAGAAAGTCTATGATTAAGAACAAAATGTACCTTTAGGTGTCCCGAACTCACCAGAAAATAAGGCCAAGAAGACGTAATAAAATTGCAAAAAACATCATTAATGTAAGTGCCCACTCGCACTATAAAGTCCCCACCCAACCAAGGAAATGGGCAGGATAAGGGAATAGATTCAAGAGAATATAGTAAAGAAACCTAAAGGCTAAAGTTGCTCACAAAAATTCTCTAACTTTAGTTTGTTTTTAGTTCAGTGTATGATAATTAATGGTATGTAGTTATAACTAGTGAAGATATATAATGCATCTTCCAAAGGTGACACATTAATTTAGAATTAATTAATAGCTCATGATAATCAGTACTGCAAAGTGCAAACCATTTTATTAGTGTTTGTTTTAAAAAATTGGGAGAGAAGAATCCATTACATAATGGAGACAACTTTCTCGGTTTCTCCTTTATGCCGAAGGCGAAGTACTCTAAGCTCAGACGTGATTACTTTAGCTTATAAATGCTAGATGATATTAGAAATTAGAAATGAAAAATATTCTAAACATACACCAACTTAATTCAGTTTAATAGTTTATTATTTTTATATCTGAAGAAAATTAATTCAGAAATTTAGTTATACTAAAAATATATTCTAAACATACACCAAATTAGTATGTCAATTATACATGAGTTTCATATAAGAACGCCGGGACTATACTCAGAAATTTATTTTGTCTTATCCGTTCAAAAATTTGATATGAAATAGAAAAGTGTGTTTATTTCCATACGGTTATGGTTTTAGACCAGTGAGCTGGTTGAAAGTAAAATGACCATATTATCTTGATGTAGTCTAGCATCACATTTAGAGACTAAAATCATTAAACCAATATTATTATTATTCCGCCAAAGCCACGACTCATATAAGTAATTTCAATCTTTATAAACTTACTTACTTGACTACTGTCTTCGATGTGTGCTTACTAATCGTTGGTTTGAAAAGGATGAAAACTACGACTTTTGTAGTAATGGTAAAAAGTTAAAAAAAACTATATTTATTACTCAATCTCCGACGCAAAATAAGACACCGATAATCAGATCTAGTGTCAGAAAAACACTAATGCGTTTTGTAGGCAGAGATACTTTCAACACCGGTTTTCAACTTTTTTTTTTTTTT
>VBRH01000958.1:5020-25583 GCA_014578085.1 Cardamine resedifolia | reverse complement strand
TTTTTTTTTTAATTTATTTTAAAGATATACACTTAATTTTCATTATTATGAAGAATTAATAGAAATATATAACAATATTATGCACATATATAATAAAAAAAAGTTTAAATGGGGATTCCACAATAATAGAGTCTAGACCATTGCCTCATCTTCATTTGCCCTGAGCCTATTGTATCCAAGTCGTTTCCGTCGAATGGAATTATTCTAAAGTTTAGTTAAATTTAATCTAACTCAAAAGCTATATCGTATGAACGAATCGGTAGGTTAGGTGATGGAGTGTGTTTATTAGAAGAGAAATGATTAGTTTTAAGGAAAATTGATTAAGTGTTTTGTTTAAATGCAAATAGCAACAAAGACATCTGTGTGGGTAGAAACAAAGACACGGAAGCAAGTCACAAAGGTTGTCGGTATGAATTTATTTAAAACCCACAAGACATCATATCAATCTATCATGTTGTTTTATTTTTTAACATTACATTATGGTTCATTTTTCATTAATAAGTTTTTTTTTTTACTTTTCTGTATATTACATCACTATTATTAAAAATAATTAATCTAATGCTAATAGTGTATATGATGAACATTTTCTCCGGACAACGAATCTATGATACAAATTATTTTGGATATGCGATTCAGTATATACGACATTCCAATGATGTATATGTTTTTCTGTAATACCCGGATCTATGACGGATGGTTATATATGTACGATATTTTCATAATAGACCGGTCTATCCCGCAACATACGAGACTACGACAAACGACTATATCTACATTTACATCCACTAATTTACAAGAAAATGTGTTCTTTGGTAATTGAACCTTAGACAAGCTATAGAAACCTTTAAACTCTTAACCAATATGTTAAAGATACTTCCACCTAAATTGCATGAAAACGGAAATAGATCGAAAGCGCGTATGTGTAAGAAACAATTTTTTCAAAAAGTTATAAAACGGGTATGTGTTAGAAACGTGAACACATACAATATAGATATATATATATATAATTATATATATATGATATATCATGGTTTTTATAGATTTTTAAGCCATGATAGATATATATAATCGAGTTTTAGGTGTTTATAGATATATATAATCATCTTTTTAGAGTTTTTTTACAGGTTTACACACATTTTGTAATCATTTGGACATTATAGAATAATTTTGGAACATTGAAGCTGAAGGGACGAAGTTGGTATTTTTAAGTGCATTTGCTTTGAGCGCAACACAGGCTTGCGTCGGTTGACGCAATCTGATTTTTACACCTGAGCGGAAATTAATTAATTTTGGAAATTTACAGATTTCATCCAGAAGTTCCATGTATTTACAAAAGAGTCCAGCTCGTGTTTAGATGATATAATTAGGATTTTTAAGTTCTGTTTAGACTATCTTTCACTTTGGCGACAAAAACACTAGGAGATTTATAAGCTTTGGGGTTGATTTTACTTTGTTCTACTTTGATAGAAGATTTCGAACTCCTATTTTTATTTCTCTATTCTTATTCATATGATATCTATTTTATTCATGTATTTTGTTTCAATTGATATGTGTGAGTAGATCTCTTGTTAGGTTTAGGGAATTCTCATTAGGGTTTTCATGAAATAATATATTGATTGATTAGTTAGGATTCAAGCTTGATAGTTCTTCACCTAGGTTGTTCTTAAGGCTTGTTATAGCATGATCACCTAGAATTTAGATCATATGGTGTTAAATTGGCACGACAGTGTGATTTATAATCTGATGGAACCTAGAGTGAGCAAATTAGATAATTGCAAAACAATTTGGATTAGATAATTTGTGAACAAATCGAACTTGTTTTTAATGCTTGTTTAGAATTTTAAGATTCGCAAAAACTTTGGTTTTTTAGGTTTTAAACATAATAAATTCTTGCAACGAAAGTTGGTTAATTTTATCTCCATGATTCGAGTTCTAGAACTGGTCCGTAATTAGATACTAATTAATTGATTAATATTTATTACTTGAATTCTCGAGAAATTCCCTGGACTTGACGTTTTTTCTACTTGTTTACACAAACCGATTTTAATATTTATTTTTGCATTTTTTTTATTTTGTTTATCACATTGCTTACCTGAATTTGAAACGAAAAATCTATCGTGAGGTTCTTGAGTCCTTGTGGATTCGATCCCTAAGTACTGCATCGATCTCTTAATTTGGAGAGTAGTTCTAGGGTTATATTTGAGCACATCAAATTTTGGCACCGTTGTTGGGGACTCTTTTGAGTTTCCGATAGATTTAATTGTAGAATTTAGACTAAGTTTTTATTTTCAGTTTTTACTCACATCGTTCTTTTTTTTTTTTCTGGTGTGTTTCAGGTGTATGCCTAATCGCATTACTAGGAGCAACAAGGATAGTCAGTTTTTGTTTCTTCAGAATCAGGAGCTTGCGAGGTTAGAGCGAACGAACAGAAAAGCAAAGAAACTGGCTGAGATGGTTAATTCTATGATTTTACATCAAGACGACGTTGGTGTTCTTAGAGACCAAGAGGGACATGTGTGCAACGAGCAGGGCTATAGATTGGATAGAGATGGAAATCCCATCGTACTAGTTGATGTCGTGGGCGCCGAGCAGGTCCATGCGCCAGCTGCTAGGGCACAGACGCTGGGAGATTACAACAGACCATACGAGTTCTACGCTAACAGGTCCGCGATCTGGAACGATAGGAACGACTTTGAGCTGAAACCGTCCTACTACACTCTGGTTGGTCAGCACCTTTTTCATGGATTGGCTCATGAGCATCCCATGGATCACATTGAGAGGTTCAAGGACTTGGTGACTAGCATGAAACATAATGGAGTAAGCTATGACTATCTATTTTATAAGCTTTTCCCACACTCTCTTAGTGGTGAAGCAGCTTATTGGTTGAAAGAGTTACCAATAGGATCTCTCACTAACTGGAAAGACACGAAGAAGGCATTTTTGCGCAACTTCTATGATGACGCGAGGTCAGAGGATTTTAGGAACAACATCTTCTAGTTCACGCAGAGACCGACTGAAGCATTAATTTAAGACTGCTTGGGTGCGATTCATAGCTTACCAATGGGACTGTCCGCATCATGGTTTTAGTGAGGTTCAGTTGCTGGGTATTTTCTTCAGAGGTATAGATTGGAGGTATCAGATGACTCTTGATTCCGCGAGTAATGGGAATTTCAATATGAGGTCTCCCGCTGAAGCTTATGTGTTGATTGAAAACTTGACGTCTAACAATAACACCAAGAATGCATACTTTGAAAGGCAAAAGCAAGCTGTATACATTGATGGAAAACAGATTGGTGAGTTAAAGTGTAAGTTGGATTCGGTTCACAACATTCTGGTGAATAAGAATTCAGTTCAGTTTGCTGCAGAAGTTAAGACGTTTGAGCCAGAGGAAAGATGCAAAGAGGAAGATGTCAACTACATTGGTGAGACTGGTTTTCAAGGTGATAGGAACACCTTCATAGCTAATCAGAACTCTTCTGGTTATGTCTCTAAGCCTCAGTACCAGAAGCCTTTCCAGAGCAACAACAATTTCAGCATGAACTATGGATCTTCATCTTACCAGATACCCCCTGCACCAACTGAGCAGAGTGAGATGAAAAAATCTATGCTTGAGCAGATACTGGAGGGTCAACAGAGGATTACGGTTGACTTTGATGGGAAGATTGATGATGTACACTGATTTGAATGGAAAGTTCGAAGCTCTGAACACTCATGTCAAGAAGCTAGATATTCAGGTTGCACAGACTCTTGGGTCTGTAAAAAGGTATGATGGAGTCCTTCCTGGAAGCATGGACACTAATCCGAAGTACCAGTGCAATGTCATCATGTTGAAAAGTGGTAAAAAGCTTAATCATGTGCTGAAGGTGGTCTGAATGGTGATAAACTCGTGGATTTGGAGCAAATCGAAGATGATTATGCGGATCAGCTGTCTGGGTCGGTCGCAACAGACTTACGTCGGTCAGCACCAGTACAGATTAGCAATGATGAATTTGCTTCAAATTCAGAAGGACCACATTTAATTGGGAGCGATATATCTAAAAATTTGACTAAGGACGTGTCGGGCGCTACACACGCTTGCGTCGGTCGACACAAAGAACCAGCCACTACACTAACTCCCGAGAAACCTCAGATTTCAACTAAACGAGTCTACAAGCCTAAGGTTTCATTCCCAAGAAATCCTAGGAATATAGATGCATCTAATGGGTCGCGTGCGGATGTTAATTATGTGGGGGACCATGGAACTAATCAGAGTAGAGGACATCAAACTCCACCGCCCTAAGAGAGTAGACTTAAACTCATGATGAAGCAGATTTTAGATGGACAGAAGAGGAGCGTTCAAGAGGTGAATAAGAATATAACCGCTCTTGACAACAAGATTGATATCATGAACAACGAGCTCAGTTACAAACTTGAGAATTTGACTTGTCGGGTTGATTTTCTAGATTCACAAGATTTATCTACTTCTGCAACCAATTCAGATCGATCAATATATGTACCAGCGCTGGATTATAGCGTCCAAAACGTAGTTGTCGACTCATGTAATATTCAAGCTCTGCCTTTGAGGAAATTGCCTAAGCTTGAAGATCCAGGGAGATATGTTGTTCCATGCTACATCATTGGAGTTGACTTTAAAGACTATGTATGTGATTCTGGATCAACTGTGAACCTCATGTCAAAGGATATCGCATAATCCTTGGGAATTGCTAATATGCAGCCCTCTAAGGCTGCATTGAAGATCTTTCTATGCAGATTGGTAATTGCTTCGTACCTACTGATTTTCAAGGTGTAGAGATGAGCGACGATTCATATATGCCCTTGATTCTTGGAAGATCTTTCCTTGCTACATCTGGTGCACTTGTTGATCTACCTAACAAGAGGGTATGTCTTTCCAACATCGACAAAAATGTCTTCTATGACGCAATCCCAGAGAATGATAACAAATATGGCTCTTATATTGGCATTAAGGAGAAGAAGCTGAATATACATTATCCTAGAGAAGGCAGACCGCGTATCAACCCACCTCCACCACATCCTGATCCTTTTAGAGATTCTCATCAAGCTTAGGTGTCATTGCAGTCAAGCTCATGATGTTAAACAAGCGCTTGGTGGGAGGCTACCCACATGTAAGTCTGTACATACACTTTTTGTATTTCTTCCTCTCATTCCTTTCTTGATTACTTGACATGTGTATCGAACAACCACATTCGCAACATATAGAATTCTGTGAAGCACTAGTTGATAGGTTACAAGACAAACCATCATACAAATCAACCTTTTTAATCCATACCTTTTGAGATCTTCTTGAATCTGGAACAAATTTGTTTTGCTTCAATGCACAGCTCACCTTGTCAAGGAATTTGTAGCAGTATGCATTGATATGTCCTTTTCTTCCACAATAATAACATCCTGACATACAAATTACTTTTTGGTGATTTTTCTAGGTTTTTGTTCCAACAGAATTTATCTTGTTCGAGAAAACAGAATTTGGTGAACTTATGTTGTATCTAAGACCAGAACTCGTCTCCTTCCATTCAACCATACGCGGAATATTTCTTTTGACTTGAACAGTATTGTTATCCATCGAGGTTGTGATAACACTCTTTGATGTCGTCTCCAACAACTTTTCCTTTGTTCCAGCAGGCTTCAGTATTTTTTCTTTAACAAAAACAGTTTTTAAATTAGATGTACCTTCATGATAACCAAGACCAAAATTTTTCTTTTCTATTCTTTCCATGCTCAGTATTTGATCCTTTGTTCCACTATTTAGCATCTTCAAGTTCTTTTTGTGCTCCATGAGTTTAACCTCTAACCGCTTGGTTTTGTCTTTTTCCGCTACAAGTTCCTCTTTCAGCTTCACCATGTGACCAACTTCATGATCCTCACTCATCAAAGCACAAGAACTCTCAGCAACCTTAACTTGCAAATTCTTTGGTTCTTCTTTTTCATTTGCTAGCTCTTTCTCCATATGCATCATCTTGCTTTCCATCAACATCTTTTCTTCTATTAATACCATGTAGTATTTGCTAATCTTAAGCCAACTCTCATAAAGAGTTCTAAAATTAGCTTGGAGGTCTGCTTCTTGACCACTTTCTGAATCACTGCTGTTGTGGGAACAATCACTGTTGTTGTGGGAATAGTCATTGCACGTTCCAACAACAGAGACAAAATTCAATTTTTTGCTTTCCTCGTTAGGCTCCATGAATGCAGGTAGTGTTGCAAAGTGAATTACCTCCTCTTCATCATCTATTTCACTCTCACTACAATCTATATAGTAATTCCCTTTCTCTTCAAAATGTTGACACGCTCTAATTTTGTGTGTCAATACCCCTTACAACCTAGGCATTGAATCTTCTTCTTCTTCTTGATAATACTTGGACATTCAACCTTGATATGTCCAAATCCTTGACATTTATTGCACTGTAATCCACCTCTTCTTCTTCCCACGTTTTTGTATGAGTCATGATCATCTACTAATGGTTTCTTATCCTTTTTTAACTTCTTTAAGAAGTTTGTCAAACATCTTCACAAGTGAGCCCATTGATTCCTCTAAGTTTTGTATTCTCAACTTTTCATCACTCACATGTAGAATAGACTTATTGGGATTCTCTAAAGCAGCGTCCTCACAATCTATCTCATAGGCTTGTAGCCTCTCCACTATTTCATCAAATGGAGTCTCATCCGTGTTAAGAGCAACCCCCATAGCCGCTTTTTGTGACTCGAATCTCTTAGGTAAACACTGCAGTAACTTCTTGACAAGTTTTTTTATCATTATAAGTCTTCCCAAACACATTAGCAATAGCATACAACCTAGCACTAAAATCTATAATACTTTCATGCTCATCCATTTGTAGATTTTCAAACCGAGAAGCTAACCTATCAATTCTTGATCTCTTCACGCATGTGGTTTCTTCAAATACTTTTTCTAGTTTGTCACATGCCTCTTTGGCTGATGAACATCTTTGAATCAACTTGAATAGATTCTTGTTAACCGAAGTAAAATTAGAAAATAAAGCTTTTGCATTATACATTGAGATACTCTTCTCGTTTTTTGTCCATTTACTCTTCGGTTTAGTGACTATAGAACAGTCTCTTTCAACAAGTTTTGGAACTTTATAACCATCTTCCACTGTTGTCCAAGCATCCTCATCAATACCTTGTATGATTGTTTTCATATTCACCTTCCAGTATCCAAAGTTTTATGCATCTAGCGTAAGACTTTTAACCGCAAGCCACTCTCAAAATATATCATCCATCTCTTTCCTCAGGGTCCTCACCCGTTTTTTTAGTCAGACTCTCTACAGATGCCCGCTCTGATACCAATTGAAAAAGCAGAGAAGGATGATGCACACAAGAATTAACGAGGTTTGGCAAAGTGCCTATGTCCTCAAACCACCAACTATATTCACTTAGAAAATTTTACAACAATAACTTGTCTAATTGGTATTACACGATACTAAGACACCCCTTAGCTCATCACCAAACAATATCTAGCTACACACAGTCGTGGAACAACCAGACATGTGTTCCAACAAGTAACTCTACTTGCCTACAACTCACCAAAACCAATGAATCGGATTTCTATCTATATGTGCGGCTCAACCTCTCTTGTATATATACTCATATACCTATGAGATATATCTCCCTAGATTTAATCAACAAAAAGAAAAATTATCCTCTTTAAATAAAAGTACTAAATCTTCAAGAATATATTCTCCAATAATATCTTCAGCTCCACGTTTCTTTTGATTTAATCTCTCCAAATATCTTTTGATATTTATCTTAACTCTATGAGTCATGCCAGCATCAATCGATTAATCTCGTATTTATTCCAACAAACCCCTTCTTGTTCCAACAACCTCTACACTTTCACAAATACTATTTAAGTGTTTGAGATATTGAATCCTTACATAGTTCAAGGAGATTATGTTTGGTTCTTATATTCATCAGACGTAAAAGTAGAGGCATTACAAACCATCCGTTTACCTAGCCAACAAAAGATAGTGTCCAGGCGAGGAGGTCAAACAATAAGACCGTTGCATGCTTATAAACGAAAAAGCCCATAATTTATTTTACTTGTTAAATATATTTTTAAAGAATTTATTTATATAATTGGTGGTAACTTTCCAAACTAAACTTAATCCTTATTTTAAGAATTTACCCCATAGTCTAATAGTAGGTAAAAGAGATCCATAAATAAATATTTTAAAAGCGTGTAAGCGTTTTTCAAATATATATATATATGTAGGAAACTTTTTTAACAAAAGCTTGTAAGTTTTTTTCAAATATAGTAGTAGTTTATTATGGAGAATGAAATATTTAAAGAAAATATTACTATTTTAGTATTATAAGTTATAACTATGACTCCGGTAGAAATAGTTTAAGAATCCACCATTTGTTAGAATATTTAGTTATACGTCGAATGTATATAAGTGTGTAGCAATCTCCATTTTTGGGCTAATTTTTTGGTGTGAATTTAGTTTATACTTACTAATACTAATACGAGAGCATGCCCAAATTTTTTAATTATGGGGCCCACCTTTGGATTTCCTCAGTCCTAAATCCTAATTATGGGAGGGTTTGTTAGAATAATTTGTTCCACATAAAAACTAGGAAAAACTTGTGCACTCAGACTATAAAAATGTGGCAATCCTCCACTAGTTTGTGTTCATTGAGACGGTCTATGTAAGATTATAGTGCAAGTAGACACTAATAACCAAATGGGTGGTGGTCTAATAGTAATACAAAGGGTTTGGTTTTCTTGTGCCATGAGTTCAGTCCTTTTTTGAGACAGAGTTCAGTCCTCTTTTGAGACAGAGAGATATTCTTTAAATTTGAATGAATTAAATGCTGACTCAGGATACCGAATAATATTATGGGCCAAAGGCCCGAAACTCCTATAATATATCAAAAACAATAAGTGTGGCACTAATACCAAAAGTCTTATTGATTTAACATGGAGGGATCTTATGGTTTCTTCACGAGAGGGCAGCTTTGGATAGTGCATTGGAGTTCATTGAATAGGCAAGCAAAACAACTTACGCAAATAAATCGCAATTACAAGTACATGCGAGCATACCGACGGAAGAACGAAATACTAAACGTTAACCTAATTAATATGTTCATAGGGCATAGGTTGTACATTAGAAATGATCCGGGACTAGTTAGAAATGAAAACAAGAAGAAGCTAGACCCACTTAAATGGAGAAATCAATTAATTAATTATTTGTTCTCTCTTCATTATTTGTTCTCCATAGCGATTGGGGATAAAAATGAACAAATTTGATATCTGAAGGCTTTCAAAAATTATTTTATGATCATTTCCTATGCGATACGAAATTTATGAATATAGTTTAACTACCGTATATAAATACATATTTTTATAAAATTACATTGAAATTATAATTTATTTAAAAAAATGACATACAAATCAAATAAATTAGAAAAATATGCAGTAGGCTTTAGGAAATTACTTCATGCCCCAAGAAACTTTTAAGATAAATAATCAAATATGAAATTGCACACCATTAGGCGTGCTAATATGAACATGAGTACATTGTCCTTATATAATAAATATAGTTCATTTTTAGCTTTGAATTACTATAGTGTTAAGATAAAAAAAGGATTATGGACCCCAAATCTAATAATTTCTGGTAAATTCGTCAAATCTATAAAAGACCTTATAAATTAATTTTTAAAGAAGAAAAAATAATGCAGTTTTGGATCTTTTGGACACGTGGCAATCACAGTATGGTTAGTCGTTGGGAAACTGGAAAATGGTGGAAGAAAAGCATTCCAATTAAGCTCCAAGTGCAATGCATCGGAAATTACTATATAAAAATTTGGTAAATATAATAATGAACATAGGTTGTGTGGGTTTGAAATTTTGAAATTTCAAGTACAATGAAAATAAAGCATTGGCAGCCGCATATTAAAGTGGCTACATATATTTCTTTAATCCATAGTGGATCAATTTTACATTTCCCTCTGGTCCATATTTGGATCTATTTACGATCCTATCAACCAATTTTTTTTCTAAGGAGAGTACGTTTAGTCACGTCCAAAATCATGTAGGTGAGTGTTGAAAAGTTTGGTTCAATAATCAAGGAGTAGGTCGATCAGGATGTTAATCGAGTCGAACAGAATCTTAATCGGGTCGATCAGACTTAGGTAGTTGAAAAGTTGCTGTTTTTATTGAATGAGGTCGGAGATTTGAGATTACAAACTCGAATTATTACAGATTTTGATGTCGGATTTCATTTCTTGGTTTTTTCCGGATCCCTTTCATTATGGTCGAAATTTATAGAAATAGAAGGGCGGTTGAAAATCGGTTGGATCAACTTAATGGGCAGTTCGACTGGGCCGAACTGGGACAACTCGGATTGAGCCGAACTGGATCTTTCCTCTTTGAGCTTGATGGGCTTTTTTTCTTTGAGCTTGATGGGCTTTTCGATTGGCTTCTCGGTTTGATGTTGATTTAGATCGGGTTATGGTCAGGGTGTCAAACCCGATACCAACATGACGGTGATCTATGCGTAATTGGGTTTGATCTTGTCCTTAGAGTGTCTCTGTTTTCCGTAAAATGTAGGTGAAAAACAGTTTGAATGTTGGTATATATATAATTATATTATTTTTTTCTGAATGCTTGTATTTATATAGACACTCTAACGTTAAATGTACTAATCCCTATGTATTTTATTATAGATGATCTACTGCAAAGTAACTATCTTTCCTTTTTGTTGTAAAGAAAAAAATAAACTAAGTCCTTGAATGGTAATGGTTTTTAGTTTGGTTTTTGGTTTCAGATTTTCTAAAAACCTAATTTATAGCCTTTTGAAAAAAGTAGATTCTCTAAAAAATAGGGAATCTAGATTTTAGTGGTTTTTGAACATTTGTAAAGAGAATCCAAAATCTCACTTTTAGTAGTTTTTGAGAGATTTTGTCATTTTTTTTTGTTTTTTTTTTGAAAATATACTATTTACGGAGGCATTTTTTAGAGAAATATATGTTGACAAAAAAAATATTTTATTTACCAATTCATTAAAACCAAAACCTTGTTTCATGGGGACTTTTCACTAGATTACCATAACTTTTTTATATTTAAAAAATATTATTATTTTTATCAATCAATAAATCTAAATTCCATTTTTCTATATTAAAAACATAGTTTCCATATTTTTTATCAGTATTTTTTGGTATTATGAAATTTTGTAAGTTTTTATATATTTTATGATTAAAGTTAATATCCTTATTTTAGTAATTCTCAAACACATATAACAAAAACTGAAAATTAAAATACAATTAAAAAAATTATATATAAAACCAAAAACTAAATAAGTTACCATTCAAATTTTACAAAAACACAAATCTACACCAAAATTAAAAACCAAAATACTCAAAAACTTAAAACTTAAAACTAAAAACTAAAAGCTAAAAACTACTTTAAAAGCTCTAAAATATTCATGGCCTAATTTTTTATATGTGAGAGTAATACGGGAGTTCGTAAAATGTTTTTGTCAAATGCCGGTTTTTAAACAGTTAAGTGTTTTATCCTAAAAATTTCAATATAATAAGAGGCGATCAGGGCCAAAACCAATCCACCTAATCTTTTAAAGTGACTGTAATTGTTGAGTATTGTACTAAATTTTTTAATAAGTCTAAAATGTGGTTTTATATCAACTAGTCAAGTGAAAGCGAAAAAAGATATTAGTAAAAAATTGAATCCGAAGAAAGAGCGAGTTGGTAAAACTATGTTTATTACTTTAGTTTTGGTCCATATATTCTACTCAATTTCATCCTAATGCTTATTAGCTATTTCAACATTTGTTAAAACATTGTTTACTAATTTTCTTGATTGCAGCCAAGGGCGGATTCACGTAGAGAGGAGGTGTGTAAATTTTAATCGTGGATCCGCCATTGATTGCAACTAAGATTTTTCTCATGTTTTACATTCTGAAATATATGAATTTTGTGATAGAGTTGTCCATGACACCCCAAAGGACTAAAATTGATTTGGGATATATGTGTGTTTATAAAGAGCTGCAATGGCATATTAGTAGATCGCCATTAGACGCAGCAACATTAACAACGGAATTGTGACTTCATGACTTTTAGTCTTTTACGACTTACTCAGAAATCCATATATAGGGACGGACTGATAATTAATTTTTAAAAAGTTTTTCTTATTATACTTTTCTTCTTTAATTTGTTTTCTTTCTAGTTTTAGTTTTATTCATCTTAAAATTTTTTATTTTCTAAACTAATATATATTACTAAGTTTATTTTATTTTGTTAAAGATATGACTAAGTTTATTAAAATACTGTTAAAAAAAAAACCACTCTATAGCAACGACATTCGGTTTTTGCAATTTTACTGTGTAAGTTTAGATTTTGACATTCAATCTATAGAAAATGACTATTTTTCTTTTGGTTTGATTAACATTTATTTTGTTGTCTAGGTATTTTTGTAGAAAAATTCATGCAATATGTTTTTGTATACGAGACTGCCATGTTTGAGTAACTAAAAAACATTATGTTTAGCAGACAAAATTATAATAGGCAATATATATATGTGTGCTTTCGTATACTAAATGTTTTAAATCATAAAGGTAAAATTTTCAATAAATAATACTAATTCTAAAAATGGTAAATTTACATTTTAAAACAATGAAATGGCAAAAAAATGAATAACCTTCAAAATTTGTGGCTAAAAATGGAAGACTTTCATCTAAATATCTGTTATACTACTACTCCATGCCATGCAGAATAATAGTTTGTGCTACTATCACATCATTGTGATATACTCCACATTCTAATACGCATAATGCATATTATTAAAAAAAATAGTTTGTATTAATTAAAAAACGTAAACTAAGTTATATATTTTATTGCAAAATGATAATAAAAAATTATGATTAGCGATTTAATTGTGACAAAAATAAAAGTAAAGGTGGACATATTACACGAAATATTCGGTTGGATTTGTTAATTTTGGGTATATATGCAGAGGTCCAGGCACATGTATATACTCGTTGGTATGAGTGCTAGAATTTTGGTGATTCTGTTTTGTTAAATACAAATTTGGTTTTAAAAAATATAGAAATTTGGTGATATGGTACCTACATCTGGTTCGAAATATATATATAATTTTAAATAATTATTAGTATATATAACTTAGTTTCAATTTTCAAATTATTATTACGAATTATTACAAAATTTTTATTTTGTACAAAATTATAACTGCACTGTATAATAAGCTTTCAGTATAGGTATCTAAATTTCCTGATACCTGACAAGTATATATACCCGTGAAATATGATTACCACAAATTTAAAAATTCAACCAATTACTTAAAGCTTTTCTACACACTAACGTATCCTTTTTAAAGAAGAGTTCACTTGTCATTTGAACAGTTTTTTTAAAGGAATTGGTAAATTAGACAGTTTATTATTTAAAATTTTCTAAATAAACAGTTTTTAACACTATTTATAGGAATTTTTTATCTTAATAAATATTTTATATTTACAATATACACCTCCAACTGTATTACATGATCTGTACACTCGTGAATCTCTTTAAAATATTATTTTTATCATTTTTACTTTCTCTATTACACTATTAGTATAACAGTAAAAACTGTACATTTAACAAATTATAAAGAATAAACTGTTTGATAATTAAGTTTTTGCAAACCGGATCTAACAAATAAACCTTATATATGTTGAGTATAAAGGGTATCGATCCACAGCGAAATAAAAACAACACACTAAGAACGCAAGCCTATATTTCAATTTAAGCTATAAAGAGTTTGTAGTTTTGAAAATCAAATAAAAATTAAAAGTAATAAAAGCGGGAAATGAGTAAAGCGGTATGAAATTCAAATAAGAAGAAAAGAGAACTCTCGGGAAATGATAGATGAATAGGATAATTGACTTCTAATTAGCGGAGTTTGATTCTATCTCTTAGAACTAAACTATCGATCTTAGAGCACTAATTTCGACTAATTCACTTTCATGACACTTATCTCTTTACCAATCATTTGGTAATCAATAACCATCGTTAGCTACAAAAATGATCAATGAGCATTAATTACAAGTCTAACAAACATCCTAATCAGTGTTCTAAAACGCGGCCTAGGCACCCACCTAGCTCGCGTCTAGGTGATACTTGGTGGTCAAGCGCCCACATTTAAGCGTCCACTTAATAGCGTACAGGCGTTCGATTAGGCGGTCTACGCGGATGCCTAGGCGGATTCTAGGTGGATTTTTTTTTCATAAAAATGTATAATTATATAATTTGTGCAACAAAAATTATTTAAAATAATATTTTTATTTATTTTATATGTTTAGTGAATTTTATTCATTAGAAAATAATGGTTAAACACTATATATTTATCTAAATTTACATAATTGTAAAATTGTATATATTTCTAAAAATATTTTATCCGTCTAAACCCTGCTTAGGCTCCCGCGTATACGGCTAGATGCTAGACGTTCATCCACCGCCTAGCAAACGCCTAGCGCATTTTAGAATACTGATCCTAATCAACTATTATCATAAGCTATGAATGCTAAGTACTTTGATATTTTGAAACCGGCATTTCATCAAACACCTTGTGAGCGCTAAAATGTCTTAACTCTAAACTAGCAATTTCTTGCCTAATCTAGCACTATAACCACCTATCAATCATGAAATCTAAGAGTTACAAACATATACTCCACTAACTATCCATCAATCATCCTAGATCTAACATTCCCAAAAGCCTTAAAATGACTATTTACTCATCATCACGAAAACACAAAACAATAGGTTTGATTGATCCATAATCATGATTAATAGAAGGATAGTTGAAAGATTTAAGAAGAAAAAGAGATTTGATACTTTGAAATCAAGAGATTCATACAAAAATACTAGCAAAACCTTAAGAGGTTAAGAGAGAAAAATCATAAACCAAAGCATACCTCATAATTAGGTTTTGTTATGAGTATTTATAGTAAAAGACAAAGAAAACAAAATCAACCCGAGCTAAATCAAGTCAAATCGAGCTAAATACATAGGTAAATCGGTTTAGCATGGAAATGAAGAAGGCTCGGGTTCGGTTGGCGGTTAGGCTTGGCTGCTCAAACTGGCTGCTACACGCTAGCGGTGTTGTGATCCCAGTGGGGGAGACCGATGGTGAAAGCGGTGGTGCGACGCCGCTGAAGCTCTCCGTTGTAGTGTGTCAGCAACGTGATCTCGATAGACTTCCCCGATGGCTTTCAGCGGTGAAGACAACCCGATGGAGCTTGCCGTGGGTGCTCTGTTTCTTCTTCAAACTCCTTCTTTTGATCCGTTTAGCACCACTTCCTTTTCTTTGATGCATATTTTCTTCAAATTCCTATAAGACAAAAATGTATATGCAAATGATGCAAATTATTTATCTAAACTCTAGAATGAGATGCAATTAAGGTAAAATAGAAAATGCAAGGTGAATTATGATGAAAAGTTGACATATCACTGTTCATTTTCTGATTAAGTTCAAAAATTTTTGTCCATTTCACCTTTTAAAGAATTAAGTCTTACAACATGCATAATCAACAAGTCTTGTATGAATTTATGAGTGATCTGTTGGGATAGAAAAGTGAAGCCTATGGGTCTATAAGGTTTAAAGAGGGCATAATCAACAAGTCTTGTTTGAATTTATGAGTGATCGGTTGGGATAGAAAAGTGAAACCTATGGGTCTATAAGGTTTCAAAAGGTTTAGAACATCTCTATTGGTAGATACTCAATGGGTATCATGAGAAACTATCATAACACATGTCCTCTTAGAAGTGGTTAATTTTTTTTTATGTATCTAAATTTAAATAATTAATTCAATTATATTAAAATATTAATATTAATTAGTTTAGAACTCCCATTTAAGAACCCTACCTATGTGGGTGCTCTTAGAGGTCCATTAACATTATCATTTAGGATACTTCAGTGAAGGTTAGAACTTAGAAGATAGTTTAAAACAATGTGCAATTACATCACCAACCTAATAATCCTAGATCATGACGTATATCATTAATGTTCATGATAAATTGATAAAAATAAGAAGACAAAAGGTGTTGTACAAGAATGACGCTTCAAGGTTATAAGAAAAAAAGTTACAAGATACTTCCACTTACGTACATAATGATAGAATAAAGTTTTCTAAACTAAAATATTTACAAATTGAAATAATATATAAACATAAAGTAATATATTTCCAAACTAATATATTAACAAATACCTATGATGAATGATCTTTCTAAAATAAAATTTCGATCTTAGCTCGCACTTTCGATCTATCTCAATTCATAATTATATTGGTTTCAGTTGATCTTGGTGATCTCCCAACGGTTCAGATTTCTAAGGATTCTATTCGTCTTAATTGTTGAAGTTTTGCATGTTTTTATCAAGATGTAGGATCGGCAGTAAACCGATTTTGGATGGTTACCCAACAGAAATTTATTATTTGTACAACTAAGCCTGAGAATAAAATATTGTTTTTTGATGGTATTTTGATGCTGAAGCAGGTGGATAGAACAGTGGAGACGTTACCACTAAAACTAATGCTTTTACTCTACATTGAACACATATTGGATATTTGCTGAAAATGGAGGATGATACAAATCCATGTTGGGCTATAAAGCCGACATTCTCTCCCCTTCGAATGGCTAAAAATCGTTCGTAATTTTGGACATAAATTCTTGAAAAGCAAGTATAATGATGCGACCTCGTTGCTAAGTTAATCTTTTCATATGAGTGCTCTCTTAGGGGAAAAAAAAACCATCTGAAGATTTTCATTTATATGACAAGTCTTGTATACCATTGTAGATGTAAATGATGGATTTACACAAGTTATTCCTCATAAGTTATGTAATTAGAAAATATTCAGTTTATTAATACAACCGAGACATTTAACACTCTCCATTTTATATAAGTAATTCATTTAGTATTCCCCGTTTTATAATAAGTAATGGTTTAAGTTTTTTTTTTTTTTTTACAAATATCAATTTTTTATTTATGATGCATACTTTTTTAGCAATATATTCCTATCAGTTTAAATTTTTAATAAGAGAGAAAATTGTAAATTTATTAATAAGGGATATATTACTAATTTTTAAAGATCTTTAATATGTGTAAAATATTTTTAAAAGACACTTTTAGTAATAATGATGAAATATTTTAGTGTCAAGGAGAGTCATATCATTTACCTATTCTATAAGTATAGGAAATGCATTTCTTTGACAAAATTAAATGCAAAATTTTTAATCATAAAATTCCTCTTTTGGTCTTAAAATTGACAAATTCTATATAAAGAATTCCAGGACTTTTTTTTATCAACCCGAATTAGAAAAGTAGTATTTTCAAGGTGTGACATGTAGGGGGGCCAAAACTCAGTTTTGTAAGTGGGAAAAAACCTAAAGTTTTATTGGGATGGGGAAAACATTACTATTGATAAATAGGATTACGTTCATATGTAGCACACTTTCTCGTCCACTAAGAAGACCAAATATTTTGTTCCTACACAGGAAAAGATGAAGCAAATGATTAAAACCATTAAGAGCTATTTAACCTTCTCAACAAAAGTTACAAAACACTAAACAAGTGGTAACTGGTCTAGTCTCAGTTTTTCCGTTGTGGATTTTTTTTTTGCTGTTCGAAACTGATCGTCAAATTATGTGATTTTTTTGTTGGCCACTATGAACAGTGTAAGTAAAAAAAAGAAAATTATGAAAGTTCTATAACATCTAAATTATTCTTGAATTCTGGTATGTATATTTTGATAAACTAATCAAAATAAATATGTGATTCATGAGTGTTGAAGTCAATTCTCTATTTCCCACCATGTTGTTTTGCTAAATGTGATAATACAACCACATGAAAATGAATGCAATACAAATAATTTTATTTTTTGTCGTCACTTATAACTTATAATTTTTTTTATAAAATGGGGTGATTCGGATTTTTAACATCCAACTAATTCTTTTAGGATAAAAGTAGTGATCAAGTAATCCACTCATCGAGTTTTCTAATGAGTCTAAAGCATAAAACTATTTTAACTGGCCAAATATGAATAATTTATATAATTTCGTGCATGAAAAAATCTATCTCATAATACCACCATTTGGTTTATAATTTATAATTTATGAAGTGGTAATGACACTAATACCGTTTTCAATGTGTTGGCGTTGATAGCTTTAACTTTTCAAGTGTTTTTTTTAATGTTTTTTTTTCATTTAGTTTTGTTAAGTGTACGTCACTAAACTTGATGTGGGATTGGTATAGTATTAATGCCGATAATATGAATACTATCGAAAAGCCAAAGTAGTAGTGAAACACTTTGACTTCCATAAAGTTCGAAATCGTTGTCACAACAATTCAATCACTTCATTTAGTCTTTAATGTCCATCAATAGGCCTAATCATGAGCGGACCCACATATAAGGAAAGCGTACCCACATATTAAGGAAGAGGCGTGTCACCTGCACCGCCATAAATTATAAAACTTAAATTTGTAAACAAATATTCATTGTATAATTTGGCTAAAATAGTTAAAGTTTTAACTTTGACCCTCCATTGTTTTATTTTTTATTTTTTTAACAATAAATATTTAATTTAATTTGATAATTTTAAATATTTGACCCATGTAAAATAAATTTCTCCCCTGCCCTAATCCATCAATTGTTCCTCCTTTTTTTCTTAACGGCCAACAATTGTTCCTCATTTTATAATCCCATCTTCGGTGAGTCAAAATAAACTATATAGACTCTACTTTTAGTCGTTAGGCAGTCTAGTTTTGGCTGTTTTTTTTTCTTCATTTATAAGAGGATCATATAGCTAAATAAATATAAACATTTTTTTTATAATTCGGATGAGGATCAACGGACACCATAAACTACGAATCTAGTTGTGGAGACTTTTATTTCCTAACCGATTCTCTAATCAACAAGTCATACGCACCGACTAATCTCAAAGCCCAGAAAATCATATAAATACTTCGGTGGCTAATAAAAATGATAAAAAAACCATTTGGTTAACATTTATTTACTTGGCTAACAATAAAACCATAATAAGGGATTATTTATATCTTTCACGTTTTTTACAAAATGTTTTCTCTTTTTTTTTTTGTCGTGGTTACAAAATGTTTTCTCTTATATAGTATAATTATGTTATTTTATTAAATAACGCACTGTTGGATAAAAATACATGATTTCTTTTCTTTTTTGTGAAACTAAACTAAATTACATGATATTTTTCTAAATAAAATGTTATTAGATATTTTTTCATGCGTGATGTGTTTGATAACTACCTGCTTAATGCATCTAAATATTTTTGCATGGAAAATTAATATCAACATGTAAAGTATTGTATTTAAAGCCAAAATTATTTTACCTGAAAACCGAAAACAAAAATTTATAGGTAATCATTATTTTAATTTTTCTTTTGATTTCCTTTTTTAAAATTATATGATTCAAAATTATGTGAAAACATGTTATTAAATTATATATACATGTTATTAGACGCTTTTCATGCGTCATGTGGACGTAAACTTTATTTATGTTGTTTTTTATGAGTACCAGATTGATGTAGTATATATTTTTGCCAGCCCTTAATATCATTCATAAAAATGTTAAATTATACTACTTCCGTTTCAAAATATAATATGTTATGTTTTAGAAAAGTTTTTATGTTTCAAAATATAAGATGTTTTCCAGATTTCAATACAACTTTTATTCATTTAATTATAAAAGTACATCATCAAAATAACTTTTATTAATATATTTAAATAAAAGTTAATACTTTATTTAACTTTTTGATTAATTATTTTTTTTTTTAAATGATATTTTATTTTTTAAGATGTAAAAGTTAATTTTTTTAAAAAGCGTATTTTGTTCCAAAATATTTTGAAACGGATGGAGTAATTTATAAGATTAATAAACTAGTAATTCAAGCTTTTTGAAGCGCCTCATAGTATGAAATAATTTAATGCTTAGTCAGATATGAGTTGGTCGTCGTCACTTTGTCTCGTCTACGTTTTTTTTTTTTTTTTTTTTTAATGACAAAGTTGTACTTGTATAAAAATTAATGGGTTTTGATTTTTAATACAATAGATCAACCGGATAAGATCTACCATAAAACCCGATTAAAACTGGTTATGTACTATAAGATCTACCATACAATAGAAATTTAATTGGAAGCAGAACAAAGATGAGAATTAGGACAAACCGGATACAACAAAAACTCTAAATTTGCCGCTAAGAACTGCAACCTCCGAAAAAGATAGCAGCAGAACAAAACTTCCGCTACAAATCATTAACTTTTGATTTAGTTTCGAATGGAACTAAAACAGCTAAAACAGGACCTTCAGCTAAATGGCCGAGAAACATGAACCAACAAGGGTTGGGCTAGTGGTACTTGAAGAGAAAAAATTAATCCAATACGGTACCCGTAGTTCGATTCTGAATTGGCCACCGGGGGATTAAAATGGTGGCATCGCTGGGCTTCAGAGATTAATCAGACTCATTTGGTGGGGACAAAAACTCTGGGTTAAAAAAAA
>VBRH01000957.1:5756-24119 GCA_014578085.1 Cardamine resedifolia | reverse complement strand
CCCGAGATCGTACTCGACCGACTCTGCGTGACTTGGCTCACGTCACCGCCGATGACAACCAAAACTACTCACTAGGACTTGATGCGATCTAAAGAACAAGAACAAAGATGGTCTTACCGAGGTGAAGTCTCCCCCTCAACAACCCGGGATCACGTCCGCAACTCACAACGACGGCTCTGCTCTTCTCACTTGTTCTCTACGACAAGCACTCTACCTCCTTAGCTCTCTATATCTCTCTCTCTCTCTCACCACCACCACTCGCCAAGACCACGTTCTCCGATCCGATGAAGAACTTCCAAGCTTGGAATCGAAATGAACGAGAGGAGGAACGTGAGGCGTGAGGCTTAACGAGATACTCTTAGGGTTCTCAACGAGTTTTGAAAAATTGCACCATCAGTCCTTCCATTTTTCCAACTTAAAAATTTGCCCCCAAACTTTTAAAAACAACAATTCAATCCGTCAGTAACAAATTGATTTAAATAATTCAACCCCAAACTTTTAATTCTCCAATTAAAACCCCTACGGATGTTACAGTTATAATCTTTTACCCAATCTTTTACCCGTTAAACTAAAATAATGAATCTAAAATAAGTAATTATTTTTTGGATTAAAAAAACATTGATTCGCGCGGATTCCACTCTAGTTAGTTTACAAAAATTCATTCTATATAGTTCCAAACTTCCAAATCTTTAAAAATTATATTTGATATTAACCCTTACATACCATCTCTTTTTTATATAAATTTAAAGATGGAAAATGAACTTAAACCATTTAACGTTCTCATTTAGTCACATATTGGATTTTATGTACTTTTTGTTGGATCCCAAGGCAAGCCTAGTTCCTCCAATTAATTTAAGTCTCCCTTTACCTTAGTGGGGTTCTTTTAAATCCAAATTTGATTATTTTTATTGATAATGAATAATCATTATTTAGAAGTTTCCAAACTGTACATGTTTTATATTTTCTATAAAAAATCGTTTATGACTTTCAAAACATTTTACTTTTACGTATTCATTTTCGATTCTGTGCAACCAACGTACAAACATCATTTGAATAAAAGACTACTTAAAAGAGAAATTTGGGCTAAAATCATGACTTTCGATATTAGGACTATTTTAAATTTACTAAGTAGTACAAAAAATATTAGTCATCTGACCTTATTTATCATATGTTGTGGAACTTCAACTAAATATAACTTTTTCTACATGAATACTTATAACATGTTTTCTAAAGTCATAATAAAATGCCCCAACTTGTTGGAAAATAAATTTCTCAAGTCTTTGTTGACCTTGCAAAGTTGTACCCAAAATTAGTCAACGTTTAAAAATTAACCTATGACGTTAATATAATTAAAATACAAATAATTCATCTTTATCATAAATCTACCATGCATCAATAATTCACTTTCAAATCATAATACGTCTAATATTATTTGGTTTTATAGAAGATTGCATGCGTCTAAAATATTTAATTGGTTTTGCTTGTGTAAGTACTCTTAATTATTTTGAATAATTAAACAAATAAGTTAAACCAAAAAGTAGAAAAAATAGCCAATGAAGTTACACAAAATCAGAGATATAAGCATAATTAGAATGTATATTCCTATATTCTATCACTAAACTCAGTTACTATTTGTCGGTAATTCCAATACAAATCTAATAATAGTAATAATTTCAATAAATGATGCCGTAGAAAAAATATGTGCTTCAGCAAATTTATAGTTTATCTATTTATAACTTTTTACAAGTAATTTTAATGGAGTACATTCTTTTCATTTTTAGAAAAAAAAAAAATCTTTAATACTAGATGATTGTGTCATAAACATTCCAACAAACAAAAAAAAGAAGCAAAAAATCAACTAAAATAAAAATGGGTAAAAGCGTAAATGTTGTTGGTTTCATACCTCGTATAATGATTTTTTTGCTGGTTTTAACAGGTAATCTATATTTTATGATATATGAATTTTGTCGATATATTGTATTTTTTTTTAATTATTGATGATATATTCTTTGTGTTTAATTTATGACTTGTGTGTATCCTTTCAAATAAACTCACTTTATATAATAAGTTTTCAAAGATTTAAAATTTCGTAAAAAATATATAACTTGTAAACGTAAAAATTGATCAAAACCCAAATTATTCGTGAATTTTATATGAATTGATTTTTGTGTTTCTAGTAAGATCTAAATAAAACGAAAATATACATTTTTAATCAAAAGGATTAGAATGTTTCTTACAGGAATATCAATAGGAAAGGCTCAAGACAAGTTTCCATCACCATGTCTCCCTACAGATAACCGCAAACCGCCGCATGGGACTTGTTCTAAGCCTGACGGTGTCACATTATGTCGGAAATTTTGCCGGGGTAACGTGGACAATGATGGATTTCAGTTTGGTACATGTATCGCTACGCCGAATGGAAAAGATTGTAAATGTCACAACTGCAAACTTAATCAATATAAATAAAAAGTTTAAAAAAAAACTTTGCAGTATAAATATTTATATAATAATTTCATATGATATACATGTAAATTTAAAATTAATTCATTTTGAAATAATAATATAATATTATTTGGTTTTATTGAAGATTTGCATGCTTGTCGAATATTTAATTAGTTTTTGCTTGTTATTTCAAGTACTCTTAAATTAATTTGATTATTTAAAAAAAGTTAATCTAAAAGCAGAACAAAATTGATTAATTAAATATATAGAGGTGTATGTATTAGTAAAATGTTATTTATTTTTTTCTTGTAAATGAGTTTATAGTATTTTAATACATTTTTCTTACAAAATGATTGGTTCGGTAGAATGTATTAAAACACAGATTTATTAGATCTATCATTTTAAAAACAAATTAATTGATATCCATGATTAAAATGGAAAATAATGACTTCAATAAAAAAATATTCCTTGAAATAGCACAAAAATAAGTTTTTGTGTCAAAAATAACACACTTTTTTATTTTAGACAAAAATAGTATTTTTATAAAGATATTTTTATAAAGAGCAATAATTTAATTTGTTGGTTTGGGTTAAGTATTTTAGAATTTAGGGTATAGTTTTTAGAGGTAGGAAGTAAGATTTAAGGTTTAGAAAACTCTAAACCGTAAACCCTAAACCCTAAAAAAGTGAGGATATGAGATTTGTACTATGTAAAAGAATTACTTTTTAATAAAAATGTTATTTTTGTCCTAAATAAAAAATGGTGTTATTTTTAGAAAAAAACTTTATTTTGTGTTATTTAAGAGAATTGCCGAAAAAAATGTATTATTTTATAAAAATGTCTATATATATTATCCTCTTCATTGACGGTTGACTAAAATTTTCTTCCCAGTGTCGAGGAGTGTTGAAAAACGACAAAACCATCGTTAGCAATAGCCAATGGCCCAATAATAGCCAATAGCCCAATAGTATTAGAAATACTCCGGTTCAATGTTTTAGCAGGTGAGAGATTTGTTTTAAACCAGAATTGGATTAACACCAGCCCGGGTTATTAGATTCTCGACAGCACAGCACGACTCCATGGATTTTATTAGACTCTCGACAACAGCGACTCCATGGTTCCGCTCGTCTACTTGTCCTGATTTTTGAATCAAACGGTTAAACAAATAACTCGAAATAAATATATATATGTATATATATATTTTTTTTTAAATGTAAACTTAGAACATAGAATTAAAGTGTACCCATATCAATGTCAACAAAAAAGAGAAAAAGAGAGTCTACTACCCATACTGTTAGTTGAAGACGATGGTGTACTCGGAAGTTTGACCATTTCCTCCGACACAGAGTTTGTAAAATCGCCCAAAGAAGAACCCTAATCGAAACTCCTTTTCTGGATGATGGATTGTAAATTTTCTGCAATTTACTTGATCCCTCTTCTTCTTCTTCTTCTTCTTCTTCTTCTTGTTCCTTTTGATGTTGATTCAGAGTCCTTTTCTGTTTTAAGCAACAAAACTGTGGTATCTCCAGGCGGTGTCTTTGAGCTTGGATTCTTCAATTCTGGCCCAAATAGTGATCTTTGGTATATCGGGATATGGTATAAGAATATCTCTGAGAGAACCTATGTTTGGGTTGGGAACAGAGACATACCTCTCGACAATGCTAAGGGAACCCTTGAAGTATCTGATGCTAACCTCGTTATTCGTGATGGATCTAATAACCGCATCATCTGGTCAGCCATGGATACGCAGAAAAGAAACGAGAGATCTCCGGAGGTGGTGGTGGAGCTCCTGGCTAACGGAAATTTGGTGCTAAGATACTCTCGAAACAACAATCCGGAACATTACTTGTGGCAAAGTTTTGAGGATCCGACAAACACCTTACTTCCAGAGATGAAACTCCGATCCTCCAAAGTCCCAAATTATGCGTCACGTAGATACTTGGCATGTTGGAAAGCAAAAAATGATCCAAGAAAAGGAAACTTCATCTTTGGTCTCGACGGTGAAAAGTTTCCTAGGCTTCTCATTTTGCAAAGAGAGGGAGACTCCAAACGGTATCGGAGCGGTGCTTGGAATGGAATGGAATTTACTGATTTACCTCTGGTGTTCAATTCAACAGGGGCAACCGAAGAAGATAGTGATACTTTTGTGTATAAGGACGAGGAGTTCTACTCGAGAGTCATATTGATGGCTAATGGAGTATTGCAAAGGCTTACGTGGAATCATACATCACAAGAATGGAACGTGCAATGGTCTTCATATGTTACAAATTGCGATAGATACAACTATTGTGGCGCAAACAGCTACTGCGATTCGCACACGTCCCCTATGTGTAAATGCTTCAAAGGGTTTGAGCCGAATACATTAGGAAACATATCAGCAAGATGCGTGAGAAGAACACCATTGCGTTGCAGCGGAAGTCGATTTTCTCGCCTCACAAACATGAAGTTACCGGATACATTGAATGCTAAACAATACTCCGAGCTCGGGTTGAAAAGGTGTCAATATATATGCACGAACGATTGTCAGTGCATAGCATTTACAGTGATCGTCTATCAAAATGGCACAACTTCATCAAATTGTGTTACTTGGAGCGGATATCTTGTTGATATTCAACATTACGGCTCAGCAGGTCAAGATTTATATATAAGATTGAATGGTGCGGTTATTTCTTAATTTTATATTGTTTCCCTTAATATATACAAGCTCTTTTCATTATATTAATTTTTTTTTGTATCAGGAAAAAAAGAAAGCAAAACTCAATTAATACTAGGGTTGAGTCTTGGAATCCCTGGTTTCATCGTCACAATTCTGGTTCTGTCTCTAGTTTATATTTGGAAAAGGAAACAAAGGCTAGCAGCAACTTCACTATCTGAAATAGAGGCAGCGGATGGAACCACTTTCGCAATCGATATTGAAACCGTTTCACGGATGGACTTTGAAATGGTTTCAAGGGCCACCGAAGACTTCTCAGACCGTAACGAGATTGGACATGGTGGGTTTGGTCAGGTTTACAAGGTAGAATCCTAGTTATAAACTAACAAAAATAGATACAATTCTATTATTCTATTTGATTGAGTTTTCATTTCTTATAAAAATTTGTGACAGGGACGTTTACCCAACGGGCAAGAAATCGCAGTTAAAAAGCTGTTGGACATCTCAAAACAAGGAACCGCCGAGTTCGAGAATGAGGTGATGTCAATTGCGAACCTTCAGCACATTAATCTTGTAAAACTCTTTGGGTGGAGCCGTTCATGAGAACGAGAGGGTGTTGATATATGAATACTTAGAAAATGGAAACCTGGAACATCATCTTTTTGGTTAGTATTTTGAGTTGTTTAAAGTATACATTTTTAAGTTAACAACAAGTATGTTAATTCATCAAAAAATTTATGATGGATTTATATTTATAGGTGGGGTTCAAAGCTCCAGTCAGCTAAATTGGAATACCAGATTCGAAATAATCAAAGGTATTTCCCAAGGACTTGCATATATGCAAGAAGGATCACGTCTTATGATAATACACCGGGATTTGAAACCAGCCAACGTCCTACTTGATAGAGATATGATTCCCAAAATTTCTGATTTCGGTTTAGCCCGGATTTTTCAAAGGAGCGAAAACGAAACAAACACGACGAGGCCGGCTGGAACTCAGTAAGCAATCAAAACTTTGTATGTTTTTGTTGCTTTAAACTCCCAATTACAAGTTTTTAATCTTTATATGAAACAGGGGCTACATGTCTCTGGAGTACGTGGTGAGTGGGAAATACTCAACTAAATCTGATATATTTAGCTTCGGGGTGATGCTCCTTGAGATTGTAAGTGGCAAACAGAACCTAACTTTTTCTTACATACAGTGCAGCACCAACCTTCTCACATATGTAAGTTTTTATTTATTTATTTGTTCTTGTTTTATTTTTAAAGATTGAATGACAAAATCAGAAACTAGACAAGTAAGATTTTTTTATGTATAGATCTGGACAAATTGGAATGATGGAAATTGGGAGGAGATGGTAGATGAGATGATACGGGATTCGTCACCATTTCATAAACAACAAGTACGAAGATGTCTCGAAGTTGGTCTATTGTGTGTTCAACAAATGGCAGAGGACAGACCAGAGATGTCTTCTGTTCTGTGGATGCTCTTAAACCTGGGTTTTATACGCCTGATGGTGCGAATGAGATCACTCCAACTTGGAGTTCATCTGCTTCTACCTCTACCGCTGGAAGATACCTCACCACAGCCTAGTAATTTCTATTAGATCACTTTTATTTCACTGCTTTTAGTCGTTTGGCTTTGTTTCTTAATATAATAAGTGTGTAATGCTGTGGTAACACCTGATTGAATCTCTGTTGAACAATGTACTAGTACACTTTGAAAAATTGAGTTAAGTTGGTATGTTTTCATTTTCTTCTATTGCTTGGTTCATAAGTTACTTCATAAAACATGTTCTTGGGTTGTTCTGTCTCTATTCTATATCTGTCTCCGATCATATTTGGATCGGACTGGTGTGATTGTTCTGAAATTGGCATTGGAGTTGATGGATGGAGGATTAAGCTTGACGGTGGCTTCAGTAATGGAGGACACGGAAATGGGCTGAGAGATGATGATTTAGAGTACCGTCGAGCTGAGGAAGCTGGTATCTATTTTCTTTCCTGAATTGTTAAAGCTGATTATTGTTGTTGACCATTGATGTGTTTAAATTATAAATCTTTGAATCTTCTGAAATTGCGTAGCTTCGAGAAGCCTGATAATTGTTGTTGTTTAGATTTGATAATTGTTGTTTAGATTTGTGTTTTGGCAATCAAATCATATGATGAATGGAAACAAGTGGTGGAAAACATAAAGCCTTCCTCACTTTGGAAATCATCATTTCTGAGAAAAAACACAGAGCCTTTCACTAACTCTTTATCCAGAAGCTTATCGTTGAACAATGATAAATCTCTCTCTGAGACTGATTCTAACAAGCTGGTTGCCCTCTTCAACTGTCTCTGGTTGCTTTCGTTTTCTCAAGTCGATCGTTTGACGTTTATGAGTCTTTGTGCCTCTGTTTTTCTCAAGTGACTTCAAAAGAAAAAGCACTGCATACACCATTATATCAATTAGTAACTCAAATGTTGAAAAGCAAGAAAACAAAGTCTTGGGAATTTTCTGAAACAGAGAGCGTGACCACAAAAAAAAAAAACAAAAAAAACTCTTCTTCCACAGTTGATGTGATTGATCTAATGAAAATTAGATGATATTACTTTCTTGGTTGATAGTATTTGACATGGGCTTTGCTTTGTTTATAGATTGCTACTCTTAAAGCAGAACTCGCTAGGAAAGAAGCAAGTCACAGCAGAACAAGATCTTGAAAACTCCTGGTGCCTCTGAGAAACACAAAGCCAAAACGGGTCAAGTAGAGGTAAAATCATGTCTGAAACTGGACATTGTTTTCTGAGTGGTTGAAGATTCATAGCAATGAAATCATGACAAAGAAATCTGAGGAGATAACAGTGAAATCACGACCTTGGCCACCAGTAGCAAGTCCAGGGCAAACCTACAGAGAAGAAGACCAAAGTTTCGGGTCTAGCGAGTGGGTTGATAAGCAGGACTGTTGATAAGGTGATGGTGAATAACAGGCAAGACGAGATGAAAAGAGTAGAGAGTCTTTGGGGAGGAGGCACAACAGACAATGGAATTGGTATTTTTCCGGAAGATTTTTTACAGGAGAGATTTGTCTTCAGACACTTCAAGAATAATCTCTGAACATTCTTACAACATATTCATGGGAAACAACAACACCACAAACCAGGGACGGATCCCGAACCAATTTTAATCCGGTGCACAATATTATAAAATAATCTTTTTAAAATGAAATATAGTATATACATGAAAATAAGGTTTAAAATAAAAATATCCTATTAATATTCAGATATTAAAAGGACAAATATTCAGAGATATATGCCTGAATAGGAAAGAAGGCGTAGCCTAAACAATGACTAAAAACTAATAAAAATAGATTAAAACACGTCTTGGATGAAACTCTTTTGGAAAACCCGAAGTTTCCTTTCTATGCAGTTTTGGCCCGTTTAGTTCGGATCGATCGATCTAGTATAGAACGATCGATCTAGCATGATCAGATCGATCGATCAGGTACATCATGACAAGTTGGATTGATCGATCTGGCAAAAAACGATCGATCTGGCTTCGTCTGATCGATCTGAAGTCTTATGACGATTCTTCTTATGTTGGATCAATCGAGCCAAGTAAAGAACGATCGATATGAGCTCCACAAACTCCCACGTCTTGCTCCTTTGCTCCATTTCTTGCTCCATTTGCATTTGATTTCATTCTCAGCATATTCTAACCTTTGAAAACTATGGTTAGAACGCATCAAAACCGCAATACATCAGATACATAGAGGCGAGCTTCTTGTGTAATGCTTTTTCTCCCACGTGTCAGAATCGCTCGGAGTTTTTGTTCTTTTACTCGATTCATCCATCGGAAGGTAACTATAATTATATTTGCAATGTTTTTGATACTCAGATTCGTGGGTGGCTAAAAGTCTCAAATCATCCCGATTAGCAAAATTTAAACGATAATATTTGTTACTTAATGAGATTAAATGTTTGGTAAATTCTAAAAGATAGAAACTTGGCACTTGTACGTGTGTCGACGCTTTGCTTAGACTCACATTACTTTGTAGGCATGGTAAGATCTTATGAGTTCCATAATGGAACCAACTTGTACCGAAACAATAGAGATATCAACAAAAACGAAACTAGTATTGTTAACTTAAATGATATTGAACACGAAAAGAACACTTACAATGTATAAACCGATGTACATCCAATGGAAAAGCCTTGATTGGATGCTGTGTAGATACTAGATAGTCGTCAAATACAGTAGAAGATGTTGCCAAAAAGCTCAACAGAACCAGTATTGGATGCTGTGTAGACATGATTTGATTTAGATTTCAAAATCTATTAAAATCCATGAACCAGTAAACCCCTTTAGTCTACTTTTGTAAACTTATTAGATTTTTTTATTTTCCAATCTAAAATTTACAAGTGAAGATTTTTTTTTCTTTCTTCTTGTCGATATTGTAGGTTTTTTTTTACTTATTAGGCTATAATGGTTATTATATATACTTTGAACTGAGAAGGATTAAATTCAGATGAACCCAAAAATATATAAGGTTTAATTAAAAAGTCCCACCAAGTCGGCAAGTCCATCGATCACATATAATGCGGATGGTCAAGTAAATGAAGTTATGAAAATAAGTTGGTTGCTTCACTTTGTTAATGCGGCAAAAAAGTTTGGTGAACATATGACTTAAGCCACAATAAAGACAAAGCGAAATTAATGTTTTCGAAGAACAATTAATAGTTACGCACCCACATATTGTTGGTCTGCTATATTAAGTGGCAGACAAAATTAAGTTTAAGTATATTTATTTAAGTGCAACTAGAACATGTGAAGCCACGAGTATGTGTGAATGTGTAAACAGCAATATAGACTTGTTGAAATATATAAAAAAATTAACCAGAAAAACGAATTCAATAACTCATCGATTTTCCGTGTTTAGGTGTTACAACAACGTTTTCCTAACTTTAGTAATCATCATACTTCAAAACAAAAAAACTCCATACCATTCATATAAAATATCAAAGATAAGGTCGGAATTCGTCTCTTCACGATGTTATCCGATTTTATTGAAAAAAAATATTATTGATTAAACCAATCCAAACAAGGGATGATGATGTGGTTTACATGATTTGAATGGTTTACAAAATAATAGAAATCAACCCTAATCGAACTAACCATAGTAGTAGTTCTAGGACACCACAAACTCTAAGTGGTGTAGCCAAGAGTGGAGGATTACCACATATTTTATAAGGACCACATTACTTAAACATCCAACCGATGTGGGACAATTCCAATAGATCTCTAATCTGTCGCGGTTAGCTAAAGAAACTGTGGCTTCCGGTATCGCCACTTCCATCAATTTGGTCAATGAGAGGTGATTTGAAGGATGAGAAGGCAATAAAACAGTCGGCCAAACTCAGATCCTGCCTTGCTAGCCACCGTCTTTTCGTTTCCCGTTCTTTTTCTTTTTCGTTTTGTTATTACTTTAGATCATTAGTTCAATGAAATTTGGGTTGATGGAAATACCGAAATATGTTATTTGGCTTTTTAATTAGTTGATAATTCATGGTGTTTTTTGTGTATGAATGTGTTTAATTCGTTCTTAATGATGCATGCTTAAATTAAGCCGTCCTGGAGTAGTTGATTTGATCTATGGTTGTTTGCTTAAAATACCAAAAATGTAAAGTAAATGATGTGACAAGCACACATGAGTCATGTGACATAGCTTAGATTATCCAATTGTTATTGTGATCGAGATATATGGTTTTTATAGGATGGAGTTATTCAACCGGATCCGGGTGGACAATTGTTATTGGACAAGTTTACTTCGAATTAGAATTATAATTATAGAATTTTTGGGTCCGCGATCCATATTCTTTCGGTTTTAAATGGAAATCATAATAGTTTATTAATATTATTTGATGCAACAAAAAAAAAACGAAGCCTATAAATATTCTTGGCAAGTAAATCCTGTTTCTATACCACCTGAATTGAGATTCTAGTCCACTTTTCAAAGAAAAAATATCTGGGGTCAACTAGCTGAACTAGATATTAATGTAGATCACATTTAAAAAATAATCGTGTCATTAGATATTCTTGGTTTATAAAGTAGACGAATCATATCGAAATAGTTTATAAACAATCAGTTCATTAGCTAGAAAATCACTATTCTTTTTTTATTTATTTTGCATTGTTTATTACTTTATTTATATTGTTTTCATTTCTACTTTATATTTTTTTTTCTTTCCTTTTCTTTGTTAGTCAATATTTAGTCTAATGGTTTCCACTTGAAGAAGAGTCGTCATATTGGTTTAAGCCAGAAATCAATTCTCCTAAAACGGAAAATTATATAAATCACTTAATTTGGTCAGTTGAAATGGTACAATGTTTTATACCCACTTAAAATCCGGTAAGTAGACTATTCGACGGCTACCTCACCCTATAGAGGTTAGACGGATGTTAAAAGTTCGGATCACCTCCTTGTCATAAAAGAAAATTAATTATTTAGTAAGTATCAATTTTCGAAAATATGAATGTTCAACAAATGAAGTTTTTATTGTAAGTCTTTCTTTATTGATAAATTTTTATTCTTGCTGCAATTTTTTTTTTGTGATCCGGAGGTAATCCTAGGCTTTAAACTCAGACTAATCTCCCTTAGGTCCAGTGATATATCATGATTTTACTGGTTTTAAGCCATAATACATTTACATAATCGAGTCTTTTATGTGTCTTTAGTGTCTCTTTAGAATCTTTTACAGGCCTACACGCTTTTGGGGATGATTTAGACATTTTGGAACAACTTTGGAGCTTTGGAGCTGAAGAAACGAAATTGGTGTTTTTCAGACACTTGCATCGGTCGTGACAGACATGTGTCGATCGACACAAGACCAATTTTCGGACCTGAGGCCCAAAGTGATTTTTCGAAAATTTACAATTAAAACCCAGAAGTTTCATTTGTCATCAAAGAAGGCCCAGCTCGTGTTTAGTCATAATAATTAGGGTTTTAGCTCTTTTTCATCATCATCTTTCACTTTGTCGAAGAACACTAGGGATTTAGAGAGCTTTTGGGGTTGATCTTACTTTGTTCTACCTTGAGAGAAGATTTCGAACCTCTGTTTCTATTTACTCTATTTTTAATTCATATGATATCTATTTTATTCATGTCTTTTGTTTCAATTTCCCTGAGTGAGTAGATCTTTAGTTAGGTTTGGGGAATTCTCATTAGGGTTTTCATGGAATGATATATTGATTGATTAGTTAGGATTCAAACTTGATAGTTCTTCACCTAGGTTGTTCTTAATGCTAGATCTAGCTTGATCACCTGGAATTTAGATCATAGGTTGTTAAATTGGTACGACAATGTGATTTATAATCTGATAGAACCTAGGGTGAGCAAATTAGATAGTTGCAAAGGAATTTGGATTATACAATTTGTGAACATATCGAACTTGCGCTTACAACTTGTTTAGGACTTAGGATTGGCAAAGAAACTTGGTTTCTTAGGTTTATTTCATAGGTAATTCTCGCAACGACAGTTGGTTAATTATATCTCCGCGTTTTGAGTTCTAGAACTAGTCCGTAATTAGATCCTAATTAATTAGTTAATATTCATTACTTGATTTCCCGAGAGATTCCCTAGACTTGACGTTTTCATAACTTGATTACAAAAACCGATATTATTATTTATTTTGCACTGCTTTTAGTTAATTTAATCACATTGCTTAGCTGAATTCGAAATGAAAAAGTCTATCGTGAGGTTCTAGAGTCTTTATGGATTCGACCCCTAAGTACTACAATCGATCTCTTAATTTGGAGAGTAGCTTTAGGGATATATTTGAGCACATCAAATTTTGGCGCCGTTGTCGGGGACTCTTTTGAGTTTTCGATAAATTTAAGTGTAAAATTTAGACTAAGTTTTTATTTTCAGTTTTACTCACATTCGTTCTTGCGTCACTAGGAGCAACAAGGATAGTCGGCTTTTTTTTCTTCCGAATCAGGAGCTTGCGAGGTTAGAGCAAACAAACAGAAAGGCTAAGAAACCGGCTGAGATGGTAAATCCTGTGATTTTACGTGAGGACGAGGCTGGTGTTCTTAGAGACCGAGAGGGTCATGTGTGCAACGAGCATGGCCAGAGATTAGATAGAGATGGTAACCCCATCGTAATCGCCAATGTTGCTGCGGAACAGGTTCATGTGCCAGTTGCGAGGGCACGGGCACTGGGTGATTACAACAGACCGGACAAGTTTTACGCAAACAGGTCCGTGATTCGTCTTCCTACCTTTGATAGGAATGACTTTGAGCTGAAACTTTCATACTACACTTTGGTCGGTCAGCACCCTTTTCATGGTCTAGCTCATGAACATCCTATGGATCACATTGAGCGATTTGAGGACTTGGTGACTAGTATGAAGCACAACGGTGTTAGCTACGACTACCTCTTTTGTAAGCTTTTCCCACACTCTCTTAGTGGTGAAGCAACTTATTGGTTAAAGCAGTTACCAACGGTATCTCTTACTAACTGGGAGGATACAAAGAATGCATTTTTGCGTAATTTCTATGATGATGCGAGGTCAGAGGATTTAAGGAACAACATCTCCCAGTTTTCACAAATTCCGACGGAAACATTCAAAACTGCATAGGTGCGGTTCCGAGCTTACCAACGGGACTGTCCACATCACGGGTTTAGCAAGGTTCAATTGTTGGGTATTTTCTTTAGGGGCGTAGATTGGAGGTAACAGATGGCTCTTGATTCAGCGAGCAATGGTAATTTAAATACTAGGTCTCTCGCTGAAGCTTATGTGTTGATTGAGAACTTGGCGTCTAGCAATAGCACCAAGAATGCTGATTTTGAGAGGCAAAAGCAAGCTGAAAACATTGATGGGAGGCAGATTACTGAGTTGAAAACTAAGATAGATTCAGTTCACAACATCTTAGTGAACAAGAAGACGGTTTAGTTTATTGCAGAAGTTAAGACATTTGAGCCAGAGGAAAGATGCGAAGAGGAAGATGTCAACTACATTGGTGGGACTGATTTTCAGGGTCAGAGGAACACCTTCACATGTAATCAGAACTCTTATGGTTATGTCTCTAAGCCTCATTACCATAAGCCTTTCCAGAGCAGCAACAACTTCAGCAGAAACTATGGATCTTCGTCTTACCAAGCACCTCCTACGCAGAATGAACAGAGTGAGATGAAATCCATGCTTGAGCAGATTTTAAAAGGGCAGCAAAAGATCATGGTTGATTTCAATGGGAAGATTGATGCTGTGTACACGGATCTGAATGGCAAAATTGATGCTTTGAATACTCATGTGAAGCATTTGGATACTCAAGTTGCGTAGACTGTTGGATCTGTTAAGAGGCAATATTGATTTTTTCCTGGAAGAACTGAAGCTAATCTGAAATATTAGTGCAATGCCATCATGTTGAGTAGTGATAAAGATCTTAATCATGAGCTGAAAAGAGGTATGGATGTTGATAAATTCGTGGACTTAGAGCAAATCGAAGAAAATTTTGCGGATCAGCAGACTACGTCGGTCGCGACAGACTTGTGTCGGTCGACAGAAGACAAATTTTTTGACGATGAAGTGGATCATCTCCTGACTGAATTTTTAAATCCAGATAAGCAATTTGTGACAGTAGACGAAGCGTTAAAAAATCTGAGCAAACCTGTGTCGGTCGTGACGCAGACTTGCGTTAGTCGACGCACAACACCAGCCTCTACCTCCACTTCCGAGACACCACATATTTCAACAGAACGAGTCTACAAGCCTAAGGTTTCATTCCCAAGAAATCCTAGGAATGGCTTGCGTGCGGCTGTTAATTATGTGGGAGACCAGAGAACCAATCAAAGTAGCGGACATCACGCGCCACCGCCCCAAGAGAGTAGACTTGAGCTAATGATGAATCAGATTTTAGATGGACAGAAGAGGAACGTGCAACAGGTGGATGAGAAGTTAACACGCTCTTGACAACAAGATTGATATCATGAACGAAGAGCTCAGTTACAAACTTGAGAATTTGACTTGTCGGGTTAATTTTCTAGATTCACAAGCTTCTTCTACTTCCGCGACCAATTCAGAACGATCGATATCTGTACCAGCCCTGGATTCTAATGTCCAAAATGTAGTTGTTGACTCGGGTAATATTCAAGCTCTTCCTTTGAGGAAATTGCCTAAGCTTAAGGATCCAGGGAGATTTGTTGTTCCATGCTACATCTTTGGAGTTGATTTTGAAGACTCTTTTTGTCATTTTGGATCCACTGTGAACCTCATGTCAAGGAATATCGCAGAATCATTGGGGATTACTAATTTACAGCCCTCTAAGATGTCCATCAAGTTTGCTAATGCTTCAGTAGAAACTCCGCAAGGATTCATTGAAGATCTTCCTGTGCAAATTGGAAATTGCTTTATACCTACTGATTTTCAAATTGTAGAGATGAGCAACGATTCATATATGCCATTGATTCTTGGAAGATCTTTTCTTGCTACAGCTGGTGCACTTGTTGATTTACCTAACAAGAGGGTATGTCTTTCCAACATCGACAAGAATGTCTTCTATGATGCAATCCCGGAGAATGGTAGAAATTATAACTCTTATATTGCTATTGAGGAAAAGAAGATGGATGTCATGTCAACTGCATCACCTGACAATAAGAGGGACAAGCCGAATAGTGAGATAAAGTTATCAGGTTCTAATGCGACATTGACACCGCTGCGACGTGTTGGTGACACCATTGAGTACAAACTGAAGTGCAAAGGTATTTCAAAACCTTTCTCTAAAGTCAAAGCTATCATCACTCCAGAGTTTAAGGCAAAGAGTCAATCAGTTATGGATGCCATGTTGAACAAAGTTTTGGAGCTGAATATACATGATCATAAAGCAAGTGGACAGTGTCTCAACCCACCTCCACCACTCCCTGATCCTCTTGTTGATTCTCATCGCGCTTAGGCGTCATTTTAGTCAAGCTAATGACCTTAAACAAGCGCTAGGTGGGAGACAACCCACCGGTAAGGCTGTATATATTTCTTTTAGAGTCTTGCTATTTTATTTCATTAAAAAAAAAATTAGAAACAGGTTCCAGCGTTTATCCAGACCTTGCGTCGATCGCGACACAAGCTGTGTCGGTCGACACAGGTATGATTTTTCTTCCTTTTAGCTTTTTCGATTTTTACCAAGCCTATGCTTCTATAACATTGGGGACAGTGTTGTTTAAATCTGGGGGAGGTAGTTACTAAAATTAGTTTTTCTTTTCTTAAGAGTCATTGTGTTGTTTTATTGAGTCAAAATTTGTGTATGAAACTATGATTTTTCGAGGAGACAACCACATTTGCAGGAACCTAAGTGACCACTGATTTGAACTTGACTGGTATCCGAGACTAATGGAAAAACCAAATGCTGACCAGTTGACTTGAGACATCCATATTTCCAGCAGAAATCCACTAAAGTCTGAGCTAATTTCTGATTTTTTCCTTTTACCTCATCGATGTGACTGATGTTCAAAGGGCTTTACTCCTCATTCATACTTGACAAAAGACAACATTTGTGTGTAAAGAAACGGTACTCCTCTCCCTTATTCTAAAAAAAAAAAGAGCATAAAAGATGAGATAATTTTATTTTGAGTAAAGGGGTAGGAAAATTTCCAGTGACCTCATTATTTTACTTTGAAAGAGATGATCACACAAAGGTTGGAATCAAGGTTATGAAAATTTCCTGTGATACTACTATTTGCCTACACCTTTGATATATATATAAAAAAAAAGAAATAAGAAAATAATAAGTCTGGGGAGAGAAAGAGTACCAAGTGTTGTATGGTTGATTTGTCATGTATTGTATGATAATGAGTCTAGAAGGTTCTTAGCATTAAGATCAAAGATGAGACCCAGCGATGAAGTGTTTATGGACTATGTTTCGAAATTGTGGGTTGAATCTGGAAAGCTGTGAATGTCTACGGTGAAGTACATGGTGGTCTGGATCCTGTCAGGTAAGAATTTCTAGTGGTTTTACTATGGTGAATGTGAGTGTGGTGCTCTTATGACGAAATGTGTTTCTATGTTTTCAGACTTCTTTCTCTTGTTTAGTTTTTTGTTTGCTTGAGGGCAAGCAAAAGCTAAGTCTGGGGAGTTGATATATCATGGTTTTTACTGGTTTTAAGCCATCATATATGTACATAATCGAGTCTTTTATGTGTCTTTAGTGTCTATTTAGAGTCTTTTACAGGTATACACGCTTTTGGGAATGATTTGGATATTTTTGAACAACTTTGGAGCTTTGGAGCTGAAGAAACAAAATTGGTGTTTTTCAGACACTTGCGTCGGTCGTGACAGACTTGTGTCGATCGACAGAAGACCAATTTTCGGACCTGAGGCCCAAAGTGATTTTTCGGAAATTTACAATTAAAGCCCAGAAGTTTCATATGTCATCTATGAAGGTCCAGCTCGTGTTTAGTATAATTAGGGTTTTTAGCTCTTTTCATCATCATCTTTCACTTTGTAGAAGAACACTAGGGATTTAGAGAGCTTTTGGGGCTGTTCTTACTTTGTTCTACTTTGAGAGAAGATTTCGAACCCCTGTTTCTATTTACTCTATTTTTAATTCATATGATATCTATTTTATTCATGTCTTTTGTTTCAATTACCATGAATGAGTAGATCTCTAGTTAGGTTTGGGGAATTCTTATTAGGGTTTTCATGGAATGATATATTGATTGATTAGTTAGGATTCAAACTTGATAGTTCTTCACCTAGGTTGTTCTTAATGCTATATCTATCTTGATCACCTGGAATTTAGATCATAGGTTGTTATATTGGCACGACAATGTAATTTATAATCTGATAGAACCTAGGGTGAGCAAATTAGATAGTTGCAAATAAATCTGGATTAGATAATTTGTGAACATATCGAATCTGCGCTTACGGCTTGTTTAGGACTTAAGATTCGCAAAGAAATTTGGTTTCTTAGGTTTGATTTCATAGGTAATTCTCGTAACGACAGTTGGTTAATTATATCTCCGTGTTTTGAGTTCTAAAACTGGTCGTTTTCCTAACTTGATTACAAAATCCAATTTTATTATTTATTTTGCACTGCTTTTATTTAATTTAATCACATTGCTTACCTGAATTCGAAACAAAAAAGTCTATCATGAGGTTCTAAAATCCTTGTGGATTCGACCCACATCATCCAGCTTCCTTTTTGCGCAGAAATATTTTACGGGTTGGATGGCCAAGTGGAATCGAACCCAGATCTCGAGGCAGGCACATACCCAACTCCAACCCAATTGGATACCACCATT
>VBRH01000956.1:21053-37253 GCA_014578085.1 Cardamine resedifolia | reverse complement strand
TTTTTTTTTTTTTTTTTTTTTTTTTTAGCCTTCAAGATGACATCTTAATTTAACATTGGCGTATGTAGTGGGGAAATAATAAATTACCGGTTTGTAATATAGTGGGGAAATATTAAATTTTACGGGTATGTGAATATGTAATGTAGGTGATTGTCTTCAATAACTCATTCACTTTTTGTGATTAGGATTTTAAATCGATCATTTCTATATAATTTTAAATCGCTCTTTACTCATCTTTAGTTTTCTCTCAAACTTATTTTTTTGGATTTAGTTTTCCCTCTCGTGGGTATGGGAGAAGAATGAAGAAAGGAAAATATAAAAATATGTTAATGGGTTTGGGAGAAGAAGGGAGAACAAAAAATATGAAAATAGGTTAATGAGTTTGGGAGAAGAAAGGATAAAGGAAAATAGTGGAGAGGTTTGCCTAGCCATTTCTAAATTGAAGCATCTTGTCGTTATAAGTCAACACGGTCTTTATTGATCCATATTAAAGACCTATTTTTTTAATGTTAAGATTTTTAGAATCTAGTTAGATGTTTGATTCTAATAAAATTTATTGCTTTTTATTAATTGAAATAAAGAATGTTAAATTTATTTACTTTTAAATTAATTAAAATATAATATTTAAAAATTAATATAAAAATTTATTCTAATTTTAGATTCTAAAAACTCTTTATATTATCATATGCTTTATCAACTATGTAAAACCATTTATTTTATATATAATTTAGTTATTTTAACTAAAATTAGTAATATGCAGATCGACTCACTTAACAGTTGTTAAACCCACAACCTATTGAGGTCTGTTATTTAGTGAGAGTAATATGTGAAGTCTAAACCTGTCTCATAGTGGTCCAAGTTGAGTCTAATATGTGAGTTTTGGTCCATTTCGACATCTCTATGAATGAGGATAACAAAGCTTGTCAAAGCAACTAAGCAAGAAATAAATAAGTTTGCTAATAAAACATATACATATACCTATTGTTTGCTGTTTTTTTTCTTTGTGATTAACATGATCCAATTGAGAAAGCTCATGGTTTTAGTCTCAGAAGAAACTATTGTAACATTTAAATGTTTAATTAAGCTACGTTGAAGTTTAAAGTATTATTAAGCGATAATGCTTCAACAAAACGACACACAAAGTAAGCAACAATTTGTATATAATTAAAACACAAATAATGTAAGCTTTTTTGTGTACATGTTTACTTTCATGCTTATATGGGAGACGATGGACACAAATTTTAATGGATTAAATGATATACGAGTTGATATTGTTAATATAATGGAATTTGAGACAAGAATTGGGCCAAATAATGGAGCAATGAAACGCTCCTCGAAATTCAGGAACAAATTGGTTATCATTACTGAAATAAGATTGGAATCTACCAAACTTATGATAACACGATAATCAAGAGATTCTAAACTTTTCGCGGAAGATGGTCGAAGGTAGAGATGGAGATGAAGGTCAGAGTATTTGAATCTCATAAACAACCTAGAATCGCAATCACACAAGAGTAAGGAATCCACCTAAGACTTGAAATGAAGAACACAAAGACAACTCGCTTTGTAAGAGAAAAAAAAAACTAAACGCTTATTGATTCAATGATAATGATGATAATGGGTGACGAAAAAATGTGCAAAGGACTTGAGCTTTATAGGCTCGACCTCTAGGATTCTCTAACTGTCTAATAATCTAAAATGGAAAGCCAATATACAAAAGTTGAATGAGGCCTTGTCTTTAAGGAAACTAATTGGAGCTTTAATGGCTTGGCCAAAGAAGAAAACTTGTGAGCCTCTTGTATCCTGATAATTTTGGCATGTATAAGTGATTTCTTTGGACCCTTTGAGATGTGCATAATATTTTCAAATCCTTGGTCTTAAGCAAGTTGATAAAATAGAGTCGTTGGAACATTGAATCTTCATTCGGATCCGTATATGGTAAATCTTGATGTCTGAATGAGCAAGAACGGATCCACCTGATCCAATGGCTGTGAATAAAGCTTGAGGTGTCCTTAGAAGCCTCTAGTTGTAGTAGAGACTCGCCTGATCGCCAAACATATGATTCAAGTTTCTCAAACCTATGGGTCTAAAAATTGCCATAAGTGGAACCAATTTGACCCATTTTAGGAAATGAAGATTAACTTTATGATCCGATGGGTATTTCTTCGGATCATGGGCTTCCTGGAACCAGGAGAGGCCCAAGAATATGCTCCAAGTTGTGTTGGCTCAGGAAGGTATATGGTCTGGGCTGTGAAACACGTTTTCTGGTCCATATGCGAAAACGGGTCTGAACCTGGTTTCTTGGATTGAAAAATTAATCTCCATCATGTGAGCTGCTACTATGCTGATTCAACTTCGGCGTGTTCCTATGATGAGTTAAGTTTCTGTAACAAGTCGCTTTGTTGTTTAACTCCTTCTTGTTCGTTCGGTAGACTCCTTCAAAGGCACATATATCCTGGATGGATTGTAGTCGGTTATCAAACACATTCTGATGGAGATCCGGTTCAGCTACTGGTATGATGACCTCATCGATTACTATTTCAATAGTTCCTAGGAAAAATTGACATTTTATTATGTAGGCTGGTTTACATATGGAATAGTAAATCGCAAAATTTAATCGATGCTAAAATCTTTATAGAAATACTTTTCCTTTTCATTCAGACCTAAAATCTAGGTGATGACAAGTATGATTACAAATCCGAAGCTTGTAACTGATGTTTGGACATACCACTTTGGAACTTGTGAAGATGACGTCAACCCATTTGATTGTCCAACCTTCGGCATACGCCCGGGTGAACTCTCGAAGCTTATAAGCGTTATTCAACATTTTTTCCTTTATACGTTACATTTCAAAAATTTGAAATCAATGATTTTGACGCGTAGTGTTATCCCTTACATTTCAAAATTCTGAAATCAATGATTTTGACATGTAGTGTTATACGTTACATTTCAAAAATCTAAAATTAATGATTTTGACGCATAGTGTTATCCGTTACATTTCGAAATTATGAAATCAATGATTTTGACTTGTAGTGTTATACGTTACATTTCAAAAATCTAAAATCAATGATTTTGACACGTAATGTTAGAACTCGTTTATGCGACTTTATTTCTTTTAGAATCTATGAATATAATATTGATTACTTAGTGCATAATTTCGTTTAAATATAGTGTTTTTATTTTACAAACCATGTGATTACATGTTGCAACAATGGATTTAACTTTGAAGTTAAGAAAAAATATCAAGTTTCATAAGTTTATTTCCAGTTGTGATAAATTTTTCTTCTTACTTCATGAAATCCCCTATATTTCTTATGATAAGGAATGGCTTCGTTGAGTATAGTACATGGACTTAAGCTAATATTGAAGCCCTATAATTGTTCGGCCCAAATTATTAGACAAGCAGTCGTTAAATGATGAGGTGCCTTATCAAGAGGTTCTTTAATGATTAGTTCATTCAAAAATGTAGCTATAATGCTACTCAAGGCTAAAAGTAAAACACATCATACTTTTATTTAAAAGTTTTTTTTTCTGAGGGATAATATTGACGTATAAAATATATGATGTGTATAAATATTTTTTTTTTAAGTTTTAAGTTGACCCTTATAAATAAGTATTAAGTAATTTTTAAAAGAATTTATCAGTCTCAATATTAATTAAGTTTTATAATTTTTTTTGTGCATATTTTTAGTTTTTAAAACATATTGTAAACGTATTCAATATACCGTAGATTCTTGCATTTTAAAATATTGTTTTATCTGTGATATATTTTAGACATTTAAACGTTTAGGATATGACGTGAGAAAAAACACGTTTACGATGTTATTTTATTTTTGAAACGATAGGCTAATAACAAGGTAAAAAATCCGTATAAGAGTAAGAGTAAGATAAAATTTCGCAAGAAAGAATATATGAAGGAATTTTAGCAGGAGAAATTAGACAAGTGTCATGAACGTGTCAATCAAAAAGAAAATTAATAGATACCAGATTCTACGTACCACATTTATAAATATCAAGTATTTTTTTTTGTATTTTTTATTGCTCTGCTAGTTACACTCTTCTTCACTACTCCAATTATTTTATTTTTTTAATATAATAAATATCACTCTTATGCATGCATATATATACACCATTGTTAACTCCGCCTCTTCTTCATTTAAAAGTATCCTTAAGCTTCAGTTTACACTGACACATCCTCTTACTCCTTCAAAATCTTCCTCTCTTCTTCTTCTTCTTCTTCTATAATTTTCTTCAGGTAACAAAATCATCTTTTTTTATAATAATTTATAGCACTTTACCTGGCTTATATTTGTCATTCTACAAGCAATAGTTTCATTAGAGTCTCTTAAATCTCCGATTGATATATAAATGCATGTTCACATTTCAAGATTTGTTTAGGTCTTGAAACGATGTCGGTTTATGAATCTGAGACTTCGACCTTCCGTGTTTACAACAACGAACTCCAAATGCAACCGCAACCGCAAACGCAAACGCCAATGCAAACGTATCGTCAAGAAACCGTGGAGGAGGCACCGGTGGGTAGACAAAACTCAATCTTCTCTCTAACTCTTGACGAAATTCAGATGAAAAGCGGCAAAAGCTTCGGAGGAATGAACATGGACGAGTTCCTCGCGAACTTGTGGACGACCGTTGACGAGAACGACAACGGAGGAGGAAGTGGGGTCCACCAAGACGGTGAGAAACCGCCGGTGCTGCCACTGCCACGTCAAGGGTCGTTGTCCGTTCCCGTACCTTTATGCAAGAAAACCGTCGACGAGGTGTGGCTCGAGATACAAAACGGCGTCCAACAACAACAACAACAACCGTCGGCAACTTCCGGTCAAAACTCCGACGAAGATATTCGCCGGCAACAAACTCTTGGTGAGATCACACTTGAGGATTTTCTTGTTAAGGCTGGTGTTGTACAAGAACCATTGAAGACGACGACGATGAGGATGGCGAGTTCTGATTTTGGTTATAACCCGGAGTTTGGAGTCGGTTTACATTGTACGAACCAAAACAATTATGGTGATAACCGGTCGGTTTACAATCAAAACCGGCCATTTTACTCGGGTTTGGGTGAATCTTCCAGCTGTATGACCGGTAATGGGAGGAATAATCAGTATTTGACCGGTTTAGATGCTTTTCGTATCAAGAAACGTATCATTGATGGTCCGCCTGAAATTTTGATGGAGCGAAGACAACGTCGGATGATTAAAAACCGTGAATCTGCGGCTCGGTCTCGAGCCCGTAGACAAGTAAGTCCGAGTTTGCACCAAAAGATATAAAATATATGCATGTTTTATAGTGTTATTGGTTAAATCCGATTTGCAGTTTTATTTAATTTGGGCTAAAGTTAGAGACTGCATTTATATTTTATCTGTTGTTTTGGCAAAGCCGCATAGGCGTCTAATTAAATATGGCTCCACTCTTGTAGGCGTATACTGTGGAATTGGAGTTGGAATTGAACAACCTCACGGAAGAAAACACCAAGCTGAAAAAGATTGTGGTAATTTCTTAGTTAAACATTATTATAACCACTAATATTTGCTAGCTATATTCTTATAAGGAAATGATGAATATAATATTTTTCTACCTTTTTATTGCTAGGAGGAGAATGAGAAGAAAAGAAGGGAAGAGGTAAGTAATATTCATATTCATGTATAGTAAAAAACAATCATCAAACGATTACGGATTATCAAAATAGAAAATACTGTACATCATGATTAATGTGTGATATTGTTAATTCAAAGTTGACTTTGTAAGAGATTCGATGACCGTTATAAAAAAGCAAAATCGTTATCTAGTCAAATAAATTTGTTGTATAAAACTTTAATGATAATTAATTAATGAAACAATGTGCAGCTGATGAATAGAACCAAAGATGTCACGAAGGATAAGAGCGGAGACAAATTGAAGAGGCTTCGGAGGATGGGTAGTGCTGGATGGTAGATGAGAGTTTGTGTAATTACATATAATATTATATGGATCATTTCCATTTATATACATATAAATATTTATATCCATATTTTAATTTAAAATAATAATAATTTATATCCATATCTTAATTAGAGACGAACGTGGGATTTGTATATAGGATCGATCATCTCTTTTGATTCTCCTAATGTATCTTCGTCTTTCTCCCCATTATAAAGCTGAACATTGTAATCCAATAATTTTATCATGAATGTTAGTGTTAAAGGCGTCAAAACGGGTTAACCCGTCCTACAACAATTTAGCAGCGGTGTTTAGTGGGTTGATCCGTCAAAACCTGCGGGTTCTAAACTAATAACTTTAATCAGCCTCGTATCATAACCGTAGATTTGACGAGTTAACCTTTGAGATAACAAGAAAAAAATCATATATCATTGCGATAAATTTCATAATTTATTATAATTGTTTGTGCTAAATAATACACATATAATATATATATATATATATAATAATAATTATTATTATTATTATAAGAAATTTGTTTTCCTAAATTTGAATAACCATATGAATAATTAAGCAAACATTTTTCTAATAATTGTGTTTGGTCATTAACAGAAAACATAAATCAATAAAATACTTATCAAATAAATTAAACTACTATAAATATATTTCAAATATATCCAAAATAAATAAAAAATAGTTTCACAAATCATAATTAAACTTAAATAATAACTTATAATGGTTAGCAAGTCATGTAACCATATTTTAATATTTCATATGTATAAAAATATAATTTTTTTTACATAATGTATAATTATATAAACATATAAAGTAAAAGAATATTGTCACCTGCGGGTTATCCTGCAACCCGAGTTGATCCAACCTGCAAAGACCATAGACTGTGTTAGAAAAACCCGGAATTCCTATAGTTTTGAGCTTCCAAATTATGAAACCTAATCCGTCCCAAGCGGTGCGGATTGGAATTAACCCTCATGTTTTTATCTTAATTGACACCCCTAGTGAGTATAAACGAAAATAATTGAAGAAACTAGGATACACCATTTTAAGCATGTGTTATATAAAATTTCGACGATACCGACCAATTACCGTATCTGACTATAATATAATGACGAATATTGTATTTTTCAAAATTTTCAACGATAAAATATTTGTAAAAGAGAAACTTAAGTCTAAAGATACAAGTTTTGTGAAGCAAGTAAAATATAATATAAATATTTTCTAAGCCATAAACTTAACTAAATTTTTTGTTAAGTTTGTTATTATTTTTTAATTACGGTTGTCAAATTAAACAACCATTTACAAGAAAAGATAAATGAAATCTAAATATAAAACTATAGATAGTTTTCGATAAATAAAATACAAGAAAAAGAGTTGTTAAAACTTTGTCAAAACTAGCCCTGGGCATCCGGTTCGATTACTTCGGATCGGTTCGGTCCGAACCGAAATTTCGGTTTACGGATTAAATTCGGTAATGAGGAAAGAACCGATCGGCAGGATTTTAAATGTTATTCGATTATTGGTTTTGTTTGGTTCGGCTGACGATAACCGATCGGTTTTCTTGGTTTAGGGAAACACCATATAAAAACAAAAACCCCAAAATTTTATCATTCATCTCTTTAGGAGAAAAGTAGTATTCTTCTCATTTTTTCTTCTTCTCGTTCTATCTTCTCCTTCTTTCTTTTTTTTTTTCTCTTTATTTCTGCTCCTTGTTTCTTCTTCACGAAAAAAATAGTCTTTGTTTTTTCTTTGTTTCTTGTTTTTTTCTTTTTCTTCCTTCTTATTTCTTCTCCTTCGTGCTGCTTCCACCCGCCAATTCGTCTCTCAAGCATGCCGTTATTTTAAATCAGCGCCAAAAGATGTCTATTGCTTACTCCTCTCCGGTTAGTTTGACCAACTTTTCTTTTTGTATCAATTACAGTTTTGATTTAATTTTGGATTCAACAGTGTTTGGTGTGATAGATTTCAATTTCTTTTCTCTAGCTCATGGAAAGAAGATCAATGAAACCAAACAGATCTAACCTCGTACAGTGAAATCTCGCCGCCATAGCCTCCCGTTAGCCATAGCCCACTGTCAGCCACAGCCCACCGTCACAACCACAACCGCATATATCTTCCAAAACCCTAACCCTAATTAGTGAATGGATTTGGGCTTGTCACTCTAATTGTGTAATGGACTTGTTATTAGATTCAATTGGGCTTATTAGTTTAGTTTGTTAATTAGGTCCATTTTTTAATTGTTTGTAATTGCAAAATTGTTAATTAGGCTCATTTTCATTATTTGGATCTATTTCGGTTTAAATTAACCGAAATAGAAAAAAAAATTGGTTATTTTCGGAACAACTTTAAAATCTTATAACCGAACCGAAAAATCAAAAAATTTATTTCGGTTTATATCGGATTAAATTCCAAAAACTCAAATAAACTGAAAATCCAAAAAAACCAAACCGATTAACCCGACAAAACCGGATGTCCATGGCTAGTTAAAACTCTAGTTTTGTTGGGTATGAGCCCATTATTCTAAACCAAAACAGTACAAAATATAACCTAATTGAATCAAAGCGAAATGTCCAAAACAAAAAGCCCACATTACACCAAGTTAAAGACAACATTGTCGTCTCAAACAACAAATCCAGCACCGATTTATCTTCTTTTTTCATCAGAGAACCCATAATAAGAGAACGACAACAAATTACCATCAGTTTGAGATCAAACATTAGCAAAATTTGGTTTGTTGATCTTGTTCAAATTCTTCAAACTTGAGGTACAATAGTAATACCATAACTAGTAAAGTTTCGACATCCAAATAAGCCCAAGTACTCAAGATTTGGACATTGTTTACAAATAAAGGCAAAAGCTTTATCATTCATAGTGGAGAATCGAAGTTCGAAGTGTTTCAGATGATGCATATGGCTCCCGATCAAATTAACATCAATATTTCATAAAGTAAGAATAGATAAATTCTCCATATTTTTGTCATAAGACTCAAACCTCAAGACTCAAAAGGATCCATCAAGTTCTGTTTCATAATTTGAAGATTCTTATACTTTATACCCACCATTTGTATACACTGTTAGTACCAGGTTTAACATCCTCACCATAACCCGATCTAAATCAATACCGAACCAGGATTATAACCGAGAAAGCCCATCAAGCTGTTAGAGAAAGCCCATCAAGCTCAAAGAGAAAAGGCCCAGTTCGGCCCAATCCAGTTCGGCCCAGTCCAGTTCGGCCCAGTCTAAGATGCCCATCAAGCTGACCCAACCGACTCTCAACGGCCCTATTCTTTCTATAAATAGAAGGTTCCGACCACAGTCAAAGGGATCGGCGAATTCAGAGAAAAACCGAGAAATAGGATCCGACCTCGTAATTTGTAATAATTCGAGTTTATAATCTCCGACCTCACTCAATAAAACAACAACTTCTCAACTACTCAATTCTGTTCGACTTGATCAACATTCTGTTATACTTTATCAATCTTAATTCTGATCGACCTGATCCATATTCTGTTTGACTCAACTAATCTTCTGTTAGACTCGATTAACATCCTTATCGACCCACTTCTTGATTATTGAACAAAACTGTTCAACAATTTGGCGCCGTCTGTGGGAATACTGCAACATTAAAGTCTCGAATCAACAATGGCCGAACACAATATGATCACCTCTCCGAACAGAGAAGGCCTTTCAGAAAGCCAAAACCCTCCTACCTCAGGTGGAAATCTGCTCGGAACCATCAACACCGCGTAACTTCCTCAAGACAATAACGGACCACCCCAACAGTGAAGCGAGATATTAAGCCTTATCCGACTTCTCTCTGAACGATTTACGAAAGACGATGATTCAGCGACGGCTCTTAAGCGTAATTCTGATCAGCAGAATTTAAACGAGAATGATAGCCCTTGTACACCTACTGCCGACCTTCTACATGGTGCCCACCTCTTCTCGAACCAGGTCGCCACATCCCCGACACTGACCTCTCAGGCACTTTATGATGAACTCGCCCGAACAAAGGAGAGAGAGGCAGAGTTCATTAAAACTATAAAAGCCATAAAGTCACAAATGCATAAAGTTACAAGCTCGGCCCCAAACATTGAAAAAGTCCTTAAAGAAGCTCATCAAACCCCCTTTACAAACTGCATATCCGAAGTAGATATGCGCCATGTAGGCAAAATAAAAATGCCGAACTACGATGGAACAACCCCGAACACGACCGACCCTTTGAATCACATGACGGCCTTCACCATTGCAACCGGCCGAGTTCGGTTATCAGTATAAGAAAAGGACGCTGCTTTGTGTCAGCTGTTCATCGAAAAACTAAGTGGTTCCGCGCTTCACTGGTTTTCAAAGCTGAAACCACGCACCATAGATTCCTTCAGTGACCTGTCGCAAGCGTTCATGAAACATTATTCGATGTTCGTCGTGCGTGGACAGTCTAGCGCCGATCTATAGAACATGACCCACAAGAAAGGGGAGAGCTTACAAAAGTTTATCGATCAATTCAAAGCCGTGGCGTCGAAAGTCACCATGGACGACGATGCATCGATCGAAGCTCTGCGAAGAGGTTTGTGGTATGAATGTCGCTTTCGAGAAACACTGAGTTTGAGCAAGCCCTTGACTATGGAGGACGTCCTGCACCAAGCAACCACTTACATTAATATTGAAGAGGAACGAGATTCCTTGCAAAAACAACACGCCCCATGAGCGTCGAGCTCCTCCAGGGATATTAGATCGAAAAAAACCTACGAAGAACCGCACAACATTTTGACAGCTACAGGGACGATGACGGTCAAAAGCGTAACGCAACCTATGTCGTGAACGACGAACAGTGTACCGTACCCTGGAACAGGTATGAACGACCACGGGAACCTACTCGGCGGGAACCCCAACAAATCAACCATGACGATGCTAAGGGCGGTCGACCTCGCGAGGACGAATACAATTCGACCCTCTATTGCGATTACCATGAGAGAGTGGGTAATTCCACCTCCGAGTGTCGACAGCTCCAAGATGCCTGTTCAGGAAGTACCAGCAAGGAGAGATGCAAGACGACGTCGCTAGACCTTTCGATAACCGACGACGAGACTATAAGCCAAAAACACCACCATACGCTAGCCAAACAAACAGAAGCAATCAACCGTACAAGGAAGTAGGGCGACCACCACCTCGCACCAACGTTGGCGGCGACCTGCCTAAACAAAAATCTGAAGAAGAAGCTTGACCCAGCAATTCCCAAAAAAGACATAAAATTAACGTCATCTTAGGCGGTCTGAGCTCGTGTAATGACTCTGTTCGGTCGATGAAAGAGCAGAAACAAAAGGCTAAAACTGTCGCAAAATGGAAACAACCGGCACAAGTCAGCCTGATCAGAAGCGAACTCCCAATCATCATTTCGGAGGCAGACACAGAAGGATTGGATCTGCCTCACAACGATCCGCTAGTCATCACTCTTGCTATCAGCGACTGTAACGTCGCCAAAGTCCTGATCGACATCGGAAGTTCGGTCGACCTCAACTATAGAAAGACGCTGAATAAAATGGACATCTCCGACGAGCACATAAAACCGAACACGCGGAAGCTAATCGGTTTTGATAGTAAATAGGTAACGGCAGTCGGAATGATCAAACTGCCCGTCTACGCTGGAGACATCCTCAAAATGGTCAAGTTTGTCATCATAGACAAACTGGCTATATACAATGTCATAATGGGAACCCCCTGGATTCACGCGATGAAAGCAGTCGCGTCGAGCTATCACAAGTGCCTATGTTTCCCTTCAGGACGCGAGACGATCACCATCCGAGGAAACCAAGCAGTGTCTCGGACGTGCTTCATCGCAGAAAAGAAGCTTCGCACTGCCCTGGTAACCATACATTCAATCATTGAGGAAACAAGCACCAACCTGCTGATACCAAAGCCACATATGTCGAACAAGGAGATAGTCGAGATGGTACCATTAGACCCAATCCAACCCTCGCGTATGGTTGGAATCGGTTCCCAGCTTGACGGCGATCTCCGAGTTATGCTCAAAGATTGTTAGAATATGCGGAATATGAAGATTTAGAGTAAGTGTAAGAGAATATTTAGTATGAAAAATATGAAAAACATGTAGAATAAGAGACTTAGATCTAGAGAGAGAATAGTATCAAGAATACTTGATTGATTGATATTAATGAGGAGTGTTACAACATATATATAGCTAAACATAAGATATACAACCCTAAAATCGGAGCCTAAGGAGGAGCATCTCATTTGAATTCAAATGTGAGTGGGTAGGAACATTTTTTGGATTTAAAGGAGTTGCGGCTGGTGGCGGTAGGCTACCGCTACAGACGGACCGCCACCCATTGCACGTGCAGCTGGTGGCGGTAGGTGACCGCTACGACGGACCGCCACATGTTGCACGTAAACATGCTTCCAGGAGAAATCTATAGCGGTTGTTTGACAGCTATGGATGGACCGCTACAACCTACATACATAGCATAGCGGTAGGCTACCACCACGGATAGACCGCCACAGACGGACCGCTACGACGGACCGCCACACGTTGCACGTAAATGTTATAGCTTCATTGGATCGATTGATCCAAACATGGATCGATCGATCTGATACCCAGATCAATACTCCCCCTCAAGCTTAGCCGACGAGACAAAGGCTAAGCTTGGAACCCCGTGAAGCATCACCTCATTAAAAACCTTAACATAGAAAAACCTCTTGCGATAAAAACTATGTTAAGGGAAAAAGAGTGTGATGTCCACGGACTAGAGGACATGATCAAGGGCGTGAGAGGTCTACAAGCCCAAGTTTACTATAGATGTGAGTACAAACTTTGAGACTTGCAGCCTTGGTGAAGATGTCCACCAATTGATCTTCACTTCGAGTATAGCATGGAAGAATTACTCCCTCTTCGATATTCTCGCAGACTTTGTGACAATCCACTTCAATGTGTTTGGTCTGCTTATGAAACACGGAGTTGGATGCGATGTGAATGGCGGCTTGGTTGTCACAATGCATGGTGATGGGGCTCGAGGATTCAATGCCGAGATCTTTGAGGAGAGACTTGAGCCAAGTTAGCTCGTTTGTGAGTTTCCTCATTCCCGGTATTCTGATTCCGTGCTTGAACAAGATACCACCTTTTTTTTTTTAACTTCCAAGCTACCAAGTTTCCACCAATGAATGTGTAATAGCCGGTTGTCGACTTTCTGTCCAACGTATCACCGGCGTAATCCACATCACAATATCCTATGATTTCGGTGTTTGCGTTTCTTCCCATCCAAATACCTTTGCCCGGACTCCCTTTGAGATATCTAAGGATTCGTTCCACCATACTCCAATGATACTTTGTTGGCTCTTTCATGTGTTGACTAACCTGATTTACAGCAAAACAAATATCAGATCTAGTAATGGTTAGGTAGATCAGTTTACCTACAAGCCGGTGGTATTGTGCCGGGTCTGCATATGGTTTACTCCCCTTCTTCTTCTTCTTCTTCTTCTTCTTCTTCTTCTTCTTCTTCTTCTTCTTCTTCTTCTTCTTCTGCTTCCTTCTTCTTCTTCTTCTTCTTCTTCTTCTTCTTCTTCTTCTTCTTCTTCTTCTTCTTCTTCTTCTCCGTTCTCTCCCTTTCGCTTGACCGTGTAGCCATCTATGAGTGGAGTTTTAGCTGGTTTTGCTCTAAGTTTTCGTGTCCCATTCAAAAGATCAAGTATGTACTTCCTTTGTGAAAGAAATAAGCCGTCCGGAGAACGGCAAACTCAATTCCTAAGAAGTACTTTAATTCTCTAAGATCTTTAATATCAAAGGAAGATTTGAGAAAGTTTTGGTTGATTGAATATCTTCCTTATCATTGTCGGAGATGATAAGATCGTCCACATAAATGAGAACCACAGTGATACCTTGGGAACTTTGTAGTGTGAACAAAGTGTGATCGGCTTCGGATCTCTTGAAACCTTTATTCTGAAGTGTCGTACTCAACTTGTGGTATCAAGCTCGTGGTGTTTGCTTCAATCCATAGATAGCTTTCCTAAGGCGTATAACCTTTCCGGGAGCAATAGAATTTTCAAGTCCGGGTGGAGGGGTCATGTACACTTCTTCTTCTAATTCTCCTTGAAAGAATGCATTTTTGACATCCATCTGCCACAACTCCCAAGAGAGGTTAGTAACCAAAAAAAGCACAACTCTTACCGTGTGAAGTTAGCTACAGGAGCAAAGGTGTCCTTGTATTCTTCTCCACAGGTCTGAGTGAATCTACGTGCGACCAAGTGAGATTTGTGCCATTCAATGTCTCAATTGCTTAAATATTTGATTGTGAAGACTCATTTAAAGCTAACTGCTTGTTTCCCAGGTGGAAGATCCGCTTCATCCCATGTATGATTGCGGCTCATGGCTGCAACTTCATCCTCAACCACATCTATCCATTCCTTTCTTTCCTTAGCCTCCTCATAGCTTTTAGGAATCTGGTATAGCTCGATCTTGCTGAGAAAAGCTTGATGATCGGTAGGCAAGAGGTCAAGTGAACATATGGATTGAATTGGGTGAGCTACGGCTTGATTGTTGTAGTAGGAACGGAGACTTGCACTACGCCTAAGTGGTGGAAGAGGATCCTCTGTCTCCTCTTCTTCATCCTCTTCTTGAATGGCCGACCTTGGCTCTGTATTGATCGGTCTAGATTGATGTAGCTCTGGATTAGTCACCTCATTCTGGTCTTGGCCTTGATTATTACATGGCTGAGTATCATCAACATTCTTTATTACTTCGGCATCCCTTGATCTTTGTGGAGTTTGAATCCCGAGATGATCTAGGAGGAATCGCAAACTTGCGGCACGATCGGATGGTGAGTGTGATAAGTCCTTTACTTCCTCCCAAGCCTTCTTGTCATGATATCCTTGATCCTCAATGAACTTCACATCTCTGGATACTAAAGTGCGGTTGGTGGTAATATCATAACACTTATAACCCTTTTGAGTTCTTGAATAACCGAGGAACATACACTTAGTGCTCTTGGCATCTAGCTTGTTCCTTTGCTCTCCTGATACTAACACAAAACAAACACATCCAAATACTCGTAAGTGATCAATTGATGGTTTGGTTTTGTTAAGTACCTCAAATGGTGACACGTCCTTTAGGACTTTGGTCGGAATCCGATTGATGAAGTAGCATGCAGCCATAATCGCATCTCTCCAAAATCTTCTTGGTACATTTGCATGGAACATCATAGACCTTGCAACTTCCATGAGATGTCGATTCTTCATTGCCGCCACTCCATTTTGTTGTGGCATGTATGGGCAGCTTGTTTGGTGCATGATGCCGTGTTTTGCAAGGTGCTCTTTGAATTTGTGGCTTATGTATTCTCCACCATTATCCGTTCTTAACACTTTAATCTTAGCATTAAAATGATTAGTGACATAATTTTGAAAGTTAATGAAGACATCAAACACACGATCTTTAGATGGAAGTAATGTGATCCAAGTGAATTTTTTTTTTTAATATATGAATGTCACAAAATATTTTGTATTATCCCTAGATAAGCATGGTGAGGTCCAAACATCCGAATGAACTAAGTCAAAGCAATTTTCATAAATGGTTGAAGTCTTTGGAAACACGGTTTTGCAATGTTTACCAAGAATACAAGCTTCACAACTAGAATGATCAAAATAGGCATTAGGCAAAATCAATTCAAGTGCACGAGAATGAGGATGTCCTAATCTAGCATGCCACATAGCATTGAAACTAAGAGCAACACACAAATTTGAAGATAATGTAGAAAAACTTGGTGAAGTGTTCTTAAAAACATATAGGTCTCCTTTTGAATTTCCTTCGCCAAGTACTTTTCCGGTCTCAATATCCTGAAAATGAACACTATTAGGCCCAAATATAGTATAACAATTGAGATCACAAGTTGCCCTTTTAACCGACAACAAATTTGATGTAAAGGAAGACATGTAGAAGGCTTTTTAGTTCTTGTCAAATAACCTCAAATCACCTACTCCCTTAATGGGAACTTTATCACCGTTAGCAATTACCACATTTCCCGTGGTTGGCTTTATATGATCAATAAGATTCGGATTACTAATCATATGGTGAGAAGCACCCGAATCTATAACTAGTGTTTTATTTGAATTACTAGCAAAGAGAGTGGTACCGGATTCCTTTAGAGAGGCAATAGACCGAATGAGAGCTTCCAAATCTGCTTTCCTCACAACATCTCCATGAGAAGCAATCATGGCCTCCACCTCCTTTTGCTTTAAACCGGATGCA
>VBRH01000956.1:5683-16714 GCA_014578085.1 Cardamine resedifolia | reverse complement strand
ACTTTACTTCCAAAGTCATCCGATAATCGTGCTATCTGATGCGAATATCCGAACAATCCTACACTCTCCAAGCCAGTCCGGAAGGTTGGCAAAATGGGCAATAAAACTTACCGAGTACGACATTTCTTACCAATCTCGAAAGACGCATAAATCCCAGGTCCTAGCAGATTTTCTGATCAAATTACCAAATGAACTTATAGAGTCGGATAGAACCAAACAAAATTGGGAATTGTTCATCGACGGATCTTCCTCCCAACAAGGTTCAGGCATAGGTATCCGACTTAGGTCGCCTACCGATGAAACTCTCGAGCAGGCATTCCGATTAAACTTCAAACCAACAAACAACAAAGTAGAATACAAAGCGCTGCTCACCAGTCTGCGACTTGCTAAGGAAATAGGAGTCGAACACATTAAAGCACACTGTGATTCCCAGTTAGTTGCTAGCCAGTTTAACGGCGACTACGAAGCTAAGGACGAAAGTATGAACAAGTACCTCAAACTGGTCCAGAAACTCTCAAAAGATTTTGCAACCTTCGAACTCCTAAAGATCCCAAGAGCAGAAAACAAGTCGGCAGATGCATTGGCAGCTTTAGCCCCTGCCATTGATCATATCTATTCAAGAACAGTACCCATCGAGGCAATAAATAAGCCGAGTATTGATTTAGTTAGCACAGTCCATGCTCTGGCCGACCACGATCTGACGGACCAGAACGATGCCTTGATCGACTAGAACGATGCCCTGATCAACCGGAACGAATCCGCAAGTCGATCAGCCAGCAAAATCTAACAGATGACTGGCGTACTGAAATTAAACTGTACATCGAAAAAGCATCAAACCAAATGCCAAGTGGGATGCACGACGCCTTAAAATAAAAGCAGCACGTTACGCAATACTCCAAGGTCGGCTATACCGATGGAGTTCGACCGGCGCATTGTTAACTTGTATCAGTGGAGAAGAAACAACGCACGTAATAACAGAAACACACGAAGGTGCTGGAGAAAATCACTCCAGCGGTCGAGCTCTCGCTCTAAAGATTCAAAAACATGGACACTACTGGTCGCGTATGATCGGAGACTGCGAAAAATTTGCAGCCCAATGCGAGAAATGTCAGAGACACGCACCCCTAATCAAGACTCCAACCAAGCAGTTAACAACCGGACTCACGCCATATCCTTTCATGCGATGGACTATGGACATCGTCTGACCAATGCTGACCTCACGTGGAAAAACGTACATCTTGATCTTGACCAACTATTTCACCAAGTGGGTCGAAGCCAAAGCGTACCCTAAAATCCAAGACAGCGATGTCTAAAACTTTCTATGGAAAAACGTCATTTGCCGGCACGGACTGCCTTACGAGATCGTCACAGATAACGGCGCAAACTTAGCCTCCGTCAAAATCAAGGGATTTTGCAACAAATGGAGAATCCGGCAGTGCACATCGACTCCCAGATATCCCCAAGGAAAGATCAGGCGGAAGCAACGAACAAAACCAACTTAGACGGTCTCAAAAAAGACTAGGGAGCAACAAAGGATACTGGGCTGATGAGCTCGACGGCGTGTTATGGTCGTACAGAACAACTCCACGACGAGCTACCAACCAGTCGCCATTTTCGCTAAGTCATGGCATCGAAGCTTTAGCACCAGCGGAAGCAAACGTTTATACTCTGCGGCGAATAGAAATGCCAAAGGACACCGAGCTCAATAACGATATGCTGACGAACAGTCTTGACGAAGTTGAAGAGATGCGCGATCAAGCTCTACTCCGCATACAAAAACAACAACTTCTCAACTACTCAATTCTGTTCGACTTGATCAACATTCTGTTCGAATTTATCAATCTTAATTCTGATCGACCTGATCCATATTCTGTTCGACTCAACTAATCTTCTATTCGACTCGATTAACATCCTGATCAACCTACTTCTTAATTATTGAACAAAACTGTTCAACATACACTCACGAGATATTTTATAAGAGTGGATGATATCAAATTCCTTGATCTTACAACATTTTAAGTGTATCTTCTCCATTGATTTAATAGTACCTTTTGGACAATGCTTAACCCAAAATACCTCAACAATAGGACACTTGCAGATTTATAGATTTATAATAAGTTTTCAAATCTTATATAAGTGATTTATAAGGTATCATGGGTTTATACCTTACAATTAATTGGCTATTAGTAAACATACTCATTTATCTTAGAGAGTTTTGTAAAAAATGACACTTTTCGGCAGGACATTGGTAATTTATAACATTTTTTTAAAATACTGTGTTTATAACAATTTTGGGCAATATTCGGCTCTATTCATGTTTTTTCTTAATTCTGGATAAAACAACAAACTAACATATTCCATTTTCTCTCTCTCATGTCTTCTCCAACCCTTCTATCTAAATACTAATTTAATTAATTTTAAAATAAAATATACATTTATTAATTTTAAAGTAAAACATTTTCATCTCTTTTGATTCTTCTTTAACTTTTAATTACATTTTACCTAAAAATTAATCTCATTATTCATTCTTTTTAATGTTTTTTTCCTCTATCTTTTGACATCCATAATGTTAAAGAAATATATTTTTATTAAATTATTATTAGATGAGGCATAAACTAAAAAACAATTTCCATATATATATTTATGTATGTACGTACATCATGTGTAAAAGTGATGAATTTTCAGAATAAATATTACAATTTAGAGGTATAAAGATGTATATGTCCAGTTCTTCATATTTATGTGGGTGTATATATAGCATTTTATGTGATATGAAGGTGTGCATGCATAGTCAAATACATATATGATATGAGAGTGGACGTTTAGAAGCGTGGATGGTCTTCCTTTCTCGCTCAGCGTTTTTTTAAGCTGGCATCTTGACCTCAACTATGTCAGAGGCGTTATCTTTTCCTGTTGGTGAATACAATCAAGTCTTCCAAGGTGAAGAACTCTTCTTTATCAGGTGTTTTGGTGCATTTGCTACAATGGCTGAGCTCCTAGGTTTGCCCTTGTCTCTAAGGCTCTATTTGAGTGCTTGTTTGTGTATAGCATTTTCGGTTTGTCCGACCACTATGATGGTTGATGTACTTGTTATGTCGGTTCATTTATGCCTTGATGTATACTCTTCTAATGGAGTTTAAACTTTGTTACTAAAATGAAAATGCGGGGTTTGACCAAATAAAAAGAAGAAAAAAAGTAAGACAGTCTAATTAGGAAGTTTGTTTTGGTAAAATGTTAAATTTAATGTTTTTATTTAATTTTTGACAGGATTTACAAGAAAACAAAAAAAAAACGAAACAAAAAAAAAACGAAACTACAAATAACGAAAAGTTACAAAAGAAACAAATAACGGAACAATAAAAAGACAAACACCTCCATTAGTTAGAAACTCTTATGGGATTTTTAAATATTTTATATTAATATTTTAATATAATTTTATTAGATTTTTAAAGTTTATTTGGTTTAAAAAAATTAGACTAATAAAAAAATGACACATGTGTACATGGGTATCTCATAAGTTTTTTAAAATTTCTCAAATGAGATACCCTCTCTCCCCCTCTCTCTAACTTTTAATTTTTTATTAATAAATTTTTTGAGAAACTCACCTCCATCGGTACCGATGGAGGTGCTCTAAGAGCACGCAAAAGCGACACAGCAGATTTCTCGCTAAGAAACACTGATTCCGAATAACAAAGTTCAAACATTAGCATTTGCAACTCCAAAAAACTCGAGTTCTCATCGTCGTTACCACGAGTCGTCTCCAACCAAGGCCAGTACTCAAACCTTCGAGACAATAGTGGAATCGAAACAACAGACCATTCAACAATCGGCAGCACGAAAGCTTCTTCGGGCAGTCAGAGAAACCGTCTCTAGCCGCCATTATGGAGCTTATGAAAGCAATAAGAATTCTCTCCCACATAAGTAAAATGGTCGTCGTAAACAGTCACGCCACCTTTATTCTTCATCGAGTAACCACCAGCTCTTTAACAAATTTTTCCTTTGCCAATGAATTGACCCGCTCGATACACAGACGAGACTTTGCTGGAAGAAAATAAACACACCTGGTGAATGGAAGGAGCCAAACCGGTGGCCAAAAGCAGATTTGAGAGCAAAATGGAATGCGAACAATGCGGATGAGCTCTGAACATCCAACCACCACTGAAAACTTATCAGTCAACAGAAGAAAGCAGAGAATTCAAACACTCTGCATCAAGAGATAGTGCAATGAAAATAATTTTATGAGTTTTCTCATTATCCTCTCTAAAGCTTCAAGCTTTGTTTTTACTCACATGGTATCAGAGCTATGGCAACTCCAAGCTCCATAGCATTACTCAATGTGTTACCATCAAACTAAATGAGAAAAACTATTTGCTCTGGATATCTCAGTTTGAATTCTTTCTTGCTGGCCAACTTCTTCTTGGGTACATTAATGGCTCTGAAGCTTGTCCTTCTGCAACTATTACATCAAGATATGGAGATATTATCACAGACTCAAGCAATCCAGACTTCATTCGTTGGTGTCGTCAAGATCAAGTGGTTAGGTCTTGGCTTCTTGGATCTCTTTCTGAAGAAATCTTGGGAAAAGTTTATCATCCACCACTTCTTAGGAAGTTTGGTTTACTCTGGCAAAGAATCTTAACTCCCAAAGTTGTAGTTCTGTCAAACTCGAGGTTGCGTTTGAGGTCTCCATTTCAAAAGGTAACAAACCATGGATGCTTACCTTACTGAGTTTAAAGGAATTTGTGACCATATGAGCTCAATAGGATTACCTGTAACTGAGAACATGAAGATTTTTTGTGTGCTAAATGGCTTAGGCAAAGAGTATGAAGCTATAACTGCTATTATTGAAAGTTCTTACTTATTGAAAGGACCAGTTAGAATACTCAGGTAACATCGTGTTTAGTGACCAAAACTACTATCTTAGAAGTCTTATGTTGTGAAGTATGAAGTAACAACTCATTTGGCCTTTGCAACTAGAACTGGAAGAGGTGATTTTGGTTACTCAAATCGTGGCAGAGGTTTTACAAGAGGTCGTGGCTCTTTCTCTACTAAAGGAAGAGGTTTCCACCAACAGATTCAGAATCGTTATGACTCTCAAGACCAGTCTATTCGTCCTCAGTGCCAAATTTGTGGGAAAATTGGTCATGAAACTTATAAGTGCTCGAAAAGGTTTGATCATGCATATCAAGGTCCTGATATTCACACTCTTCTTGCTGCCCTGCGAGTTTATGACAGAGAACATCAGTCCGGAAATGAGTGGTATCCAGACACAGGGGCCACCACTCATGTTACTCACTCAGCTCAGAATTTGCAGGTCTCTCAGCCTTATACAGGAGATGACTCAGTTATTGTTGGTAATGGAGACTTTCTTCCTATTACATATGTTGGTTCTATTTCTCTACCGGCCATAACAGGTACACTGCCTTTAGAAGATGTTGTTTACTGTCCTGATATAGCTAAAAATTTGCTATTTGTGTCTAAACTTACATCTGATTATCCCTGTAAATTCTCATTTGACTTTGATCGTATGAAAATTAAGGACAAGCGAACCAAGCAGCTCTTCACACAAGGCAGCAGAAGTAAGGGATTGTATGTCCTGGAGAATCCACAGTTTATGAGCTTCTATTCCACACGACAACAAACTACCAGTGCTGAAGTATGGCATAGAAGATTGGGCCATCCAAATCAACAAATTCTCGAAATGCTATCTCAAAGGAAGAATATTTTAATAAATAAAACTTTTTCTACGTTTTGTGACTCATGTTAACTTGGAAAAAATTCCAGACTCCCGTTTTTATCTTCATATTTTGTTGCTTCTATACCACTTGAAAAATACATTGTGATCTTTGGGGTCCCTCTCCTATTTTGTCAATGCAAGGATTTCAATATTATGTGGTTTTTATTGACAATTATTCAAGGTTCAGTTGGTTTTATCCTTTGAAGCACAAGTCTAATTTCTTCTCAATCTTTAAAACTTTTCACTTGAGTGTGGAAAATCTGTTAAAAGAAAAGATTGGTATGTTTCAATGTGATGGAGGTGGTGAGTTCACCAGTAATGCTTTCATTAGTCATCTAACTAACTGTGGAATCAAGCAACTCATCTCATGTCCAGACACTTCTCAACAAAATGGGATTGCTGAAAGGAAGCATAGACATCTTACTGAGCTAAGTTTATCTATGTTGTTTGATAGCAAAGTTCCACAACAGTTCTGGGTTAAAGCCTTCTTTACTGCAAACTTCTTGGCCAATTTACTCCCTACAAAAGTTTCTGCTTCTTCACTTAGTCCTTTTGAAGTATTATTTGGCAAATCTCCAGTATATACATCTCTGCGAACATTTGGATGTGCTTGTTTTCCTCTGCTTAGACCTTATACTCAGAACAAGTTTGATCCAAGATCACTCAAGTGTGTGTTTTCGGGTTATAATGAGAAGTATAAGGGTTACAGATGTCTCTACCCTCCCACTGGTAAAGTCTACATTAGTAGATATGTGATATTTGATGAAGTGAGATTTCCTTTTTGTGATGACTATATACATTTACTGCCCAAAGCAACAACAGTTCTTCAGTCACCTTGGCAGGCTGGTTTTCCTGAAATAAATCAATCATATGCATCAAGGCCAGTGGTAGAAAATTTACCACCTAGAATCTCTTTATCAGCCCCACAATAAGCTCCAGAAGTGAATCAAGACGTTGATACAACTCAGCAATCAACAGAAGAAGAAATCAATCCACCACACCATACAGATTCTTCTCAAGACGATGTCTCTATTTTCTCTTCTGAAGATTTTCCTCCCTTACCCGAAGTTGTATCTCAAGGAAATGCTCACTCTATGATCACTAGAGGTAAAGCAGGGATTATAAAACCAAATCCCATGTATGTCTTGCTAACTGTTAAAAATGATAAACCAAGTTTGCCAAAAACAGTTGAAGAAGCACTACAACATGAAGGTTGGACTAATGCTATAAATGAAGAATTAGATTCTATCAAGGAAAGTCACACATGGCATTTGGTTTAACAAACTGCAAACATGAAAGTTCTTGGATGTAGATGGGTTTTTACTGTGAAATTGAATGCAGATGGATCTCTGAATAAATTGAAAGCACGCTTGGATGCTAAAGATTTTTTATAGGAAGAGGGACTTGACTATATTGAGACTTATAGTCCAGTGGTTCGGACATCAACAGTAATAATGGTTTTACATACTGCTACACTCATAAAGTGGGAAATCTAGCAGTTAGTTGTAAAGAATGCCTTTTTACATGGTGATTTAGAAGATACAGTGCATATGGCTCAACCAAAAGGTTTTGTTGATCCAAATAATCCTGGTCATGTTTGTCGACTCACAAAGGCTCTATATGGTTTGAAGCAAGCTCCCCGAGCATGGTTTGATAAATTCAGCAACTATCTAATTGAATATGGTTTTGTCTGCTGCAAATCGGATTCATCTCTGTTTTTCTATCAAAGGAACTCAGATGTAATGTTTCTCTTCTTGTATGTGGATGATATGGTGATTACAGGAAATAAAAAATATCTGCTTTAACAATTCATTGCAAGTCTGAGTGGTCCATTCAAGATGAAAGACATGGGAATATTACATTATTTTCTTGGAATTCAAGCTACATTCACTGATAATGGTTTGTTTCTCAATCAACAAAAATATGCAGAAGGCCTTTTGATTACAGCTGGGATGATTGATTATGCTCCAATGCCAACACCACTTCCTTTGCAGTTAGATCGTGTGCCTCATCAAGCAGCTTTATTCTCAAATCCTACATATTTTAGATGTCTTGCAGGAAAACTTCAGTATTTGACTCTGACTCGGCCATATATCTAATTTGCAATAAATTTTGTGTGTAAAAAAATGCATTCACCAACAGTGGCTAACTTTAATCTTCTTAAACAGATCCTCAGATATGTGAAAGGTACTTTGAATTATGGTTTAACATTGAATGATGATACATATTTCACCTTAAGAGCATATAGTGACAGTGATTCGGCTGGATGCAAGGATACAAGAAGATTAACTGGGGGTTTTGTACCTTTCTTGGCTCTAATATAATTTCTTGGTCAGCTAAGCGACAACCAACAGTCTCTAAGTCATCTACAGAGGCTGAGTATCGATCATTGTCTCTTACTGCATCTGAACTCACTATGTTAGGGACCGTGTTGCTATCGGAACCTTGGTTATTAAGCACATTCCGACTGCATCACAACTTGCTGATATATTTACTAAGTCATTACCCTATGAAGCCTTTTGTTCTCTTCGGTTTAAACTGGGTATTGAGCCTTCTCCCAAACCAAGTTTGAGGGGGTGTATCAGTCAACAGAAGAAAGCAGAGAGTTCAAACACTCTGCATAAAGAGGGAGGTCTTAAACAAGAACAAGTTTTTACCACTTCTGTTAAAACAGAACATTCTGCATCAAAGGTAAAAATTGATCACTTACCACAAGAGGTAATTTCCAGGAAGCTTTCCTCATCTAAGACGCTCCAGTCAAAGATTCCTCTTCAAAACAAATCTCTTGTCATTTTTCAAAACCGTTATGAAGCTTTACAGCTGGAGGATTAGAATTTAATTCCTTTTGACATCTATTGTATCTAGGCTTCATATAAACGTTGAGAGGGTAATCAGAAAGATAGTGTAATAAAAATAATTTTCTGAGTTTTCTCATTATCCTCTCTAAAGCTTCAAGCTTTGTTTTTACTCACAAAGCTCACCACCAATCGTCACCAAGGGAGCCCACACCGAGCTAAAAGACCGCTTTGAACCACCGCCCAAGCCATTACACACCGATGGAGAAACGTGAAACCTGAGAATAATGCCACAACTGAGCAACCACTCTCACTACTCAACGGTGGCTCTACCATCACAAAGAACCAGAATACGGACCGAACTTAAACCCCATCTCCAATCAAGAACCAAAGACCCACAAAGCAGAGACCCTAACCGATGATGGCACCTGTACCAAACACGAACCACTTAATGACCGGACGAGCCAAGAATGGTCCGAGTTTTCCACATGAAAAGACCGAGGATGACCTAGCCGAGGTTCTGGGACGAATCCAAGTACTTAGCCATTACACCCTTGATCCTTTCCCCTTTAATCATGACTTAACTTCGCCAACCCTTGTCGATGACAACCCGTTAAGCTGATCCAAAAAAAAATCTAATACGAGGTTCACTCGAGGAATTTTAGAAAAAATTGATTTCATTACTTACCATATATTCTTAGAAGCAATGATCACCCAAACAGTTCAGATCCTTTGCAATTTACATAATACACAAAATAACATGTACAAATGCAACAAAAAGCCTACTTCTGAATCCTAGTATTCGACTTGCCGGCTAAACCTTACATCTATGGTCCCTGCAAAACAAAACGAGTTATGAGTAATCTAGTATTACTCAATGTGCTTGGTCCCTCTAACAAGCCTAATTCCCTTATCCCAACCCGCAACAATCATCACGTAAACATCAAGAATCCAACAAGGGGAACATGAGTATTTAACACGCAAATATAGGAATTTTAACAAAGTAATATGCGGTTTAGCGAGTAATAATAAGGACTCCCGGGTGGCACCCATAGAATCCTACTTAACCCACATACCTCAGTCTCACCACTCAAGACTCGACTCCACTCGCCTACGGCCAGTACCTACACATCCTTAGGTTGAAACCACACAAGTTACCAACCTAACTTCAACTCCTCAACATGTTTCACTACTCTCGAACACGCAGTTACGAGAGAAATTAACATTCGGTCCACCACTCTCATTCCACTTATTTCCCCTCACTTTCTCTCGTGAAATCACCTTGCATTCCTTATTATTCCTCAGGATTTCACGTAACTTATTACACTTAACAAACAAATCATTCCCATGCAATATCACTTACACCCATATACTCCATATCATGCACATATGTAACATGCTTCTTAGTTCATTATCCACTTTTAATCCTTTCATCCTCATTATGTCATCATGTAAACTAACTTTAATTGACATTCAATTCCGATGCCAGTGTATGCATAATGTAATCAAGTCTTAGAATTCCATGTATAGCATGCATGCACCAATACCATGCAACATAAAGATTCTACCTAACATACAACATTTAATCACGCAATGGATCTTTATGAATGCCCAAGAACAAATCATAAAACCCTACACAATGTATCCAACTCATAGTGGTTTCGGTTGGGACTACCGAGAATCGCTGATGGGAGTGTCGTTGCTCGTGCCGCGGTACTATCTGAAATGTTCCATGGATATCGTGCCTAGTATGTCTACTGATCGTGTTTGGCACGCTTGATAGCTTAAAGAAAATCATTTATCACGTGGATGATAGCTTAAAGATTTCGTTTTGGTTGAATTGACAATCATATATTCATATATCACCGAAAAGAAAATTGTGATCACTCATATGAATTAATTCAAGATTACTATTAGATTTTATAACGTGAAGCAGGTCCTAAAATATAATCAAGCTTTTAAACAAACAAATAACCCTTCTTAGTAAAAATAGTGTTGTATTGTTGGGTTGATTCAGTGGAATATTTATGTCAATTCGCTTATATGATTTTAATTTTTCGAAAATGATTCATAAATTCTCTTTCTCTCTTAACATTGATACAGATTAATTGATGTCTAAGCTCGATTGATTTTAGAATAAAAAAGCGGATAAACTATATCTAGTAGGAATGCTTCTTTTCCATGTATATATGCCGAATATTTCATATGTTCTGAATCTTGATAATTTATTATTCAACTGATGATGAGGAAAAAAATGTCCCTTTTATATATGGCGTGTGAGTTGTTGTGATGTAAAAGAGAGACATAATTGATTCTTCCTGCTATATTGTTTTCTTCCCGAAGTGGAAATAACGAAAGATCTGAGAAGAGAGACCCAAAAAATATCTTGGATCTAGCAAAACCACACATATCAATGAAATAAAATTTTCTTTCTCTCAAATAAATATTCCAAAATAATGAATTTATAACTAAAATGCTAAAACTATATATATATATATA
>VBRH01000955.1:8950-23959 GCA_014578085.1 Cardamine resedifolia | reverse complement strand
CAAACAGCCAAACTTGTGTTTCTTCATTTCAACTTTCACTCACTATGTTATTTATTTAAGCAAAAGTGCAAAACAATCAAATAGCAACAGAAAACTCCATTAGACCATATGCATCGCACAATTTGAAGGTGTCTTTAAGTAAAAAAATAATAAAACAAGTTGAAACAGTAGAGACACTGAAAAACCCTTGAGACACCTTACGTGTCACAATTTAATTGGTCTGAGATTATATTTATTTTCTTCATTTGCAAAAATATTTTTTTTCTCTTCCGATAGAACACCTCCAAAACCAACGACGAGAAGAACAAGAACAAAGAAGGAGGAGATGATGAAAACACCTCCAGAACCGACGACGAGGCTGTTGGATCTTTGGGAAGACAAATTAGCGAAGCTTCTCTTCGAATCTCGTCTTCTTCGTTTCAAATCTCTGCATAAGGTAAGTTTTTCTTCTCTAATCGATTGAATTTTCATCTTCGATTCTTGGGGTTTCAAAGCTGAAATTAATTGATTGAACACCAATTTGAAGATTTAAGAGTTTGCATGTGTGTTAATCGCTTATATGTATTGAAATCGATTGCAAATTTGTAATGGATTGAAATCGATTGAAATTCTTAAGACACCCTTAAGGGTGTCACTAATGGAGGGTGAAAAACTAATGCATATTTAGTAGTGGATCTTAAATTAAAATATTATTAAATATAATATTAATTAATTCTTAAGACACCCATAAGAGTATCACTAAGAGCATCTCCAATGCAAACTTCAAATTTGAAGTTTGTGTATCTTGTTCTCCAATGGTAAACTTCAAATGAAACTTCAAAATAATTTATTTTTTGCATTATAGTCCTCAATATTGTTTAAAATTAACTAAAATCATATTACTTTTATAAATAACTATAAACATACATTAAACTCATATTACAACTTAAATTAATTAATAAAACATCATATTAAAATAAATCTAAAATTACATATTAAGAAAACACACACACAAACAAACAAATTATAAATACAAAAAAAAAAATTATTCGTTAAAATTATTTCCGTAATGTTCCCATATATGATCAATCAAAGCATTTCGAAGTGATAAATGAGCCTCTTTACTTTTTATATGTAGATTACGAGATAAAAATTGCTGAAATCGGGTATGTTCATTTATTGCCACTTCAACGGTTGACTCTGGAGCGGATTTTGCATTTCTAATCGGTGCATTGATATCACGTTCGTCCTCAATTATCATATTATGCATTATAATGCACGCCGTCATGATATCATGCAATACCTCTTTCTTCCAATAACGAGATGATCCTACTATGATAGCAAACTTGGATTGTAGAACTCCAAATGCACGCTCAACATCTTTCCGCATGCTTCTTGTTTTGCTGCAAACAATTTTTTCTTTGGACCATGGGGATTGCTAATAGTTTGAACAATTGTAGACCACTTTGGGTAAATACCATCAGCTAAATAATAACCCATGTTATATTCTTTTCCTTGAATAATGTAATTAGCTGGAGGAGCGGTACCTTGAGCAAGCTTTGAAAATAAATTAGAAGACTTCAAAACGTTGATGTCGTTGTTGCTGCCTGGCATACCAAAATAAGCATGCCATATCCATAAATCGTAGTCTGCAACCGCTTCAAGAATGATAGTGGGTGATCCACTACGCCGTGCAAACTGTCATGCCCATGCAGTTGGACAATTTTTCCATTTCCAATGCATACAATCTAGACTCCCTAACATTCCAGGAAATCCACGTTGTTGACCGATGTTGAGAAGCCTTGCGACATCCTCTGGTGTTGGTGACATGAGATACCACTCCGAAAACACTTCTATAATTGCGCGACAAAATTTCTTCAAGCACTCAATTGCTGTAGACTCTCCTATTTTGATGTATTCGTCTGTGGCATCAGCAGGCATACCATACGCCAAAATCCGAATAGCGGCGGTTACTTTTTGGAGGGTTGATAAACCCATTCTACCAAGTGCATCACGTCTTGGTTCTCCAACATCACAATCTCCAGGGCTGTCTTCATTTTCACTCAATTTAAGTAGTGACGATGGTGGATCAAATTCATCGCAATGTCCAATTGGATCGAAGAAGGCAAAACTCAAAAGGAAGATTGCTGAAGGTAACAACTCATCTATTAACACTTTGGTTTCATCGAATGAACAAATCCTTGAATTCTTAAAAGAAAGTGCAACAACTAGGAACAAAAATTATGAGATGGTTCAATTACGTATGCAAAATCAAGCAAAAAAATTAGCTTTAAAAGAAATGGAGGAGGAAAATAAAATATTATTCAAAGATTTAGAAATTATCCATGATAGTAATATCCGTGAGTATTTTCGATCTGAACAAGCAAGAATCGTACGTAAAAAAACTCAAGAACAAGAATCTTCGACTCCACCAAATTGCTATGGACAATATTTTGGTGATCTTGGTGGTTCGGGATCAAATTTACCCGACTATTAGTGTTATTGTAATATTATGATCATGTAATTTTATTTTCTTGTGTTTTTTATTTTGTATTAAATTTGCTTAATGTAATATTGTTATTGTGTAAAATATGTTTCTAATATTATGTATTATTTTGTTTTTGATCAAATATTTTAATTTTACGTTCAAAGAATTATTTTATATGTGAAAATTTTAATTTATAAGAACATATGTAAAATATTTATAAAATATAAAGTTGTGGACTAAAATGATAAAATACTAAAATAAATATGATGATTTACATAATATATAAATATAGGGACTCAAATGCAAAAAAAAAGATGAAACTTCAAATATGAAGGTTTGAATAGTGAAACTTCATATTTGAAGTTTTGAAGTTGCCCATTGGAGTAAAAAAAAAAAAAACTCTAAATATGAAGATTTGAAGTATCCCATTGGAGATGCTCGAATGTGGATGCTCTTAGAGAGAACCTGACGTTAGAGTTAATGGTATAAGGCTTTTGTACCTTGTACTGGCCTTTTTAAAACTTTATATTGGCCTTTTGTAATTGATATCATTATGTACCTGGTATGGGCCTTTTTGTAACTGTTATAATTATTAACTACCTGGCTTGAGTATTAATGCTTTGACCCTTTTGTACCTAGTATGGTTTTTTTTGTAAACTTAGTATAGGGGCCTATAGGCCATTTGTGACTGATGTACCTAGTATGGGCCTTTTGTAACTGACAGAAAATTTTACCATTAGAGGACCGGGCCTCAGAGTTAATGGTATGGCCTTTTGTAGCATTGGAAGACCAGGCTTCAGAGTTAATGCTATGAGCCTTTAGTAATTGTACCAAGTATGGTTATTTGTAAACTTAGTATGGGCCTTTGTAACTAATGTACTTGATATGGGCCTTTTGTATTTGATATGGACTTTTAGTTGGTCTGGGCCTTATGTAACTGATACGGGCTTGCCCAATGAAAGAGGATCACACTCCAACCGCAAGGGGGCGGAGAGAGTACTAGATTTAGATTGATTGTAAACGAGTGGTGGATGGCGCTTTCTCTCCGCCCCTCTCTCAGCCTCCCTCGACCACCAAGCCTGAGCTGCGTCGTTCCTAGAAAAAGGTTAGCTTGGATCGGATGCGGCCCCCGCGACAACCGCGGACCTCTTCTCAAAGGTCGGATCCTGAGCTCCGAAGCCATCCAATCGATTCAGTCCCTCAAGCGAGCCCATCGCAACGGCTCCATCACCCTTAGCCTCCCTCCTCTCCGCCGTCTCCTCAAGTCCGACCTTCTCTCCGTTCTCCGTGAGCTTCTTCGTCAGGACCACTGCACCCTCGCTATCCACGTTCTCTCCACCCTCCGTTCTGAGTATCCTCCCCTAGATCTGGCTCTCTACGCCGACGTGATCAACGCCCTCTCCAGGAACGGTAAGCGCGACGAGATAGACCGTCTCATCGGCGAACTGGAGAGAATTGAGGGCGGTTACCAAAGCGAAAAGGCCCTCGCCAAGCTGATCAGGGCGGTAATGGGAGCGGAGAGGAGGGAGTCGGTGGTGAGGATATACGACTTGATGAGAGACAGCGGGTGGGGGTCGGAGTCGTGGGAGGCAGACGAGTACGTGGCGGAGGTTTTGAGCAAGGGCCTCCGCAGGCTAGGGGAGGAAGACTTGGCCGATCAGGTGGCCAGCCAAATGTTCAATTCTAGAGCCTTTGGAAATAGAAGAGAGTAAGATTAGGTGGTAGGTACATGAGGACTCAATTGTGTTGTGATATGATGTGAATGTGATGTATGTACTTCAACTTCTTCTCTTCTTCCATGTTTCTTCGACCGACTTCTCTTCAATCCTCTTTTCTGTTTTATCACTTTGCTACTAATACGCAACGGATTCTTTAGGCAAAGTTAGCACTTTATTCTATTGCTTCTTTACTTGGCTCGGCAAAGATTCATTTCACCAACTAGAGTTACACAAATCATAATACTATTATTTGAATGAAACTCCAGTTTATGGGTTTCTATAAAGAATCATAACAATATAAAGGGGTCAACGAAAAGATGTCTCCGTTGCTATGGTTACACTTTACCCTATAATAATATTAGGTAATGAATCATGCGTTTATATTATTTTATAACTATATATATATTGAAATATATTTAATTACTTTTAATATAAATTAATAATTATTATTATATATTATATTACACTATTTTATTGTTTATAGTAAATAATTTATATAATCTCAAAGACAAAACACTTGTGTATATTTAAAAAGAAAATTAGTGATTTAATTGTGTATATTTGTGTGTTATAGTAAAATATTTCATCTATAAAATTTTAATTTTAGTTAAATTAGTTTATCATGTTTATTTTTTTTAATGAGGAGAAAAAAGAAACATCATTTTAGACTTTTAACCTAATTTAATATAAAGTAATTTCATGTTATATTTTTATTCTAAATTTAGTAGACAAAATAAATCTCTATCTAGTAAAAAACATAAGAGATATGTGTTTTAATATAATATAATACTGTTGTAATAATGAAATTCTATCTACTAAATAAAAATAATCATGTTGTAATAATTTGGTTGTTTTTGAAACTGTATAGATAAATCTTAAAAAAAATTAGTATCCATTGAATATTTGTTATATATAATTTTGATTCAAAAATTAATTATGAAAATAAATTCGAAAGAAATATAGGTAATGCGTTCGAAGGAAATGAAAATTAAAAACAATGTACAGTGGAACCTCTATAAATTAATACTCTATAAATTAATAACCTCTATAAATTAATAAATTCTTTCGGTCTCGAGTTGGGCCATTGTAATAATTAACATAATTCGATAAACTAATAAGATAATAATATTTTTGAAAATCCTATGTAATTATATGGTTTCATCAGATATCATAAATTAATAATTATATAAAGCTATTAAATATAACTAAGATAATTTAGTAAAATATGACTCTAGTGTTATTTTTTATTCATAAATTTAAATTTTTTGTCTAACTCATCTATAATTTTGTCATATTACATTAAAAATATATGGTATTATTTTTTAAAATTACATCAAAAAATTATTAAAGTTGCATATATGATAATTTTTTTCTAACATGTAATTGCCGCTTAAAATATTAAAATATTATTTTCAATTTTTTACTATGATTTTTTTAAATTATGCAATCTCTCTATAAATTAATAATTATTATTTTATCGATAAATTAATACATTTTCTAAATTAACAAAATCTTCCGGTCCCAATATTATTCATTTGTAGAGGTTTTACTGTAATGTAAAAATAAAATTTAGAATCAAACTCTTACCATAATTTTGTATCAATTGATTCTTCAACTTATGCAAGAAAATAAATATATATAGTAAATTTTAAATTTTGAGATATGATAAAGTAGGATGAGAGAATGATTATTTATAGGATGAGAACTGATGGAAGTTACATTTTAGAAATATAAATTAAAAGAGTTATTTTGTAATAATTATTGATATATATATAACTGAAAAGTAATTAAGTAAGAGAGTTACAATTTGCTCACCAAATAAAAACAGTAGTATAATTGTTAGAAGACAATTGTTCTAATTATTTTTAGATAAATTATAATTACGCTAATTAAATAAAAATTAACTCTTATTTTATATGCATAAAATATTATATGGAATGTTATTTTTAAGTAAAATTTTCAATAGTATTATATTTAAGAAAATTAAGTACAAATTAACTATTATTTTATATGCATGAATATTATTTTTAAGTAAAATGTTCAATAGTGGTATGGTAAAATAATTTGTTTTTTTATTATCTTGAATGGAAAAATTGGATATTAGGGTAGTGAATAATTTCAATTTAATAATGTGTTATTAATTTCAATTCATTAAAAGATGTTAACGCAATATATAAATTTAGTTATAAGAGATTTTAATTCATTTTATTAATTTTAATTGAAATTCTGGGTGGAAGAATATTAATTTTCTTTATTTTTTGTTTTAAATTTGAAAGAGTTTAATTTATTGGTAATTGGTTGGTTAGAAAGAATTATAGGAAAATAAAAAAATTTAGGAAGGGAGAAATTATCGAACATATTCCTTTTTAACATCATTTCATTTAAATCAGAATAAGATTTTATAGGATAATAAGATTTGATTTAATTTAATTATGGTTTTTGGGAGATAGTTTTGGGACTTTTGGTTAGAAAATATAATAAGATTTTAATTTTTATGTTTTTTGGGAAATAAGTTTTTGGGGTTTTGGTTCAAAGCAAATACGAAATTAAGAAAGGGAAAATCAACACAAATAACACTACTAATTAAAGAGAATTAAGACTAATAAATACATGGCAGTTTCTCAGAACTCCACAAAAATATAACTCTACTTTACCCAATAAGATTATATGGGTAGTCGGATTTCTCCCTTGGCCAGGATCAACAATTTTCTAATTCGTATTCTAAGTGATAATTTCATCATTTTTGCATTTTTCATTCTACTTAATTCGTTATATTTTTAATAGAAGAACCTCCATTTTTATAAGATATATACTTTGGTTTAAAAAAGAAAAGAAAAAAAGGAATAGAGAGAGGGGAAGAGTGGATGAATTTTTACGAGTATGAGACAAGAGAAAAAACAAAGATAAATGTATAGACTGAAAAGTCGTTAACACCCTCGTCGGGATTTCAATAAACTTACCTTTGTCAATTGTCGGAATTGTAAACCCTAGCACGCTACACCGCTAATGACGCCGCCTACGCCTTCAGACGATGCTTGGATCCGTTCATATCACCGCTTGCTTCCTCAATTGCAATCTCTTGTCTCTTCCCAGCGGGTATGCCCTTTGGATTCTGTCTATGCCCTCAGAGATGCTTATTTGTGTTTGAAAGTAATCTTTGTCTCCTGGTTTATTGTTATGGCAGTCAGTAATACCGGTTGCAATCTCTAGAGTGAATCAGTTTGACGCAGCACGACTTGATGTTGAAATGTCAGCCATGTTGAAAGAACAGTTGGTTAAGGTTTTCACTTTAATGAAGGTATTCTCATTCATCAATTCCCAGAGCTTTTTTGTTTGTTTTCATTATAGCATTTAACTACTAGTTGGCTTCTCTTTGAGCATTAGCCCGGAATGCTCTTTCAATACGAACCAGAACTGGATGCTTTCCTTGAGTTTCTCATTTGGAGATTCTCTATTTGGGTTGACAAACCCACCCCTGGAAATGCTCTCATGAATCTAAGATACAGAGATGAGCGAGTAGCAGAACAATGTGGGAAAGGTATTATTACTTATTAGTTCCACCTTCCGATTCAGTTGTCAATCTACTCTTCCTAACTTTTGTACTCTCTTGTGTAGTCAGAACAGGACTGGAAGGGCCCGGACTTACTGCTCCTCAAAAGATTTGGTACTGTGTTGCCTCCGTTGGTGGTCAGTACCTCTTCTCCCGCTTGCAGTCATTTTCTGCTTTCCGTAGATGGGGTGATTCTGAGCAGGTGTCTTCCTTATCCGCTAGTTACTCTTCCTTATCCGCACTTCTTAAAAAGATGATTGATTTTTTTCCCTTTCTCTCGTAGAGACCATTGGCAAGGCGACTTTGGATTGTCATACAACGAATCGAAGGCATCTACAAAGCTGCTTCTTTTCTCAACCTATTGTCATTTCTTTATACAGGAAGGTACGGCTTGGCACATTTACTTGTTCATTTTGTCTATACATCCTGTTCAAAACACACAGCCATGCAGTATATATTCATATCACCATTGAAATCTGATGCACTAATAATCAGCTAATGGGTACTAACTGCTAGGACAAACAATGCATGTCGCTTTTTAGTTCACCGTGTAGTTGTGAACCGAGAACCCATGTTGGGTACCAAAAACAAGGCTGTCGAGAACTGTTAGGAATGGAGACTGGAATATTGCGATGTTCAGAACGCTCAAATGAAACTGCTAGAAATACTAGAAATTTCTGGACAATACATTTATCAAATTCTATGTTCACGATGAAAGATTGAAACGAGAACCAAAATCACATACAGAAACATCTTGATGATCCTCATGTCCTTGACGTTTCTTTTTCTTTCTTGATCCAGGTATAGGAACCTCATTGAAAAAGCTTTAAAAGCTAGGCTTGTCTATAGGAGTCCCCATATGAACCGTTCTGTCAGCTTCGAGTACATGAATCGCCAACTTGTATGGAACGAATTTTCGGTAAGTCTTTCTCTGTGTGTTGCTTACGTATGCCAAAATCAATTTAAAACTTTGGCAACCTATAAATTCTAAGTATCATCCTTAGCTGATGGTTTCTGGCCTATGATTGATACTCACTGGTCTGTTCTGTAACATGTTCTTGACTGAGAGTATCTGTTAGCTTAGCTTTGCTCTGTCTTTGGAGGAAACACTTTTTCTGCTCGAACTTGAGCTGTTAAAATCTGAAAAGATTTGTGTGTCTATATCTGGAATCTGAACTAGGTAGAGCCTGTAACTCAGTAGTTTCATGGTGTTTCAAATATCTTGTTTACATTCAAAACATTCTATTTGTTTATTTTTCTCGCTTTCAGGTCCGTAAACAAGTCGGACAATTATTTTTAGACCGATTGGCTCAATTGATGTATTTGTCTTGCCTGGTGTTGGAAATGTTATGTTATGATATGATTATTTGGCATTCAACTTTAGATTTGTTTGGTGATATTCAGGAAATGCTCTTGTTGCTTCTTCCGCTGCTCAACTCTTCAGCTGTTAAGAATATTCTTAGTCCATTTGCCAAGGACAAGTCCTCAAGCAATAAAGAGGATACAGTGACTTGCCCCATTTGCCAGGTGGATCCTGCAATTCCGTTTATTACTCTACCTTGCCAGCACAGGTATGGTGCTTGAGGACTTACTATACTTAATTCTACTAGAAATTCTACTAGAAGCTAAGTAATTGTACGTGATTGTGTATTTGAGGAATCACAGAGGTGACGAACTTAAAGTATGTGCCTTAGTTGTTACTTACGCGTAAAAGAATGACTTGTGGCAGATACTGTTACTACTGCATAAGGACCCGGTGCGCTTCAGCAGCATCGTTCCGTTGTCTCAAATGTAACGAGCCTGTGGTTGCCATACAACGGGAAGGTGTTTCAAGTGGCAAATAAATGGAGGTGAGGAATTGTTGAATCTTGCCACCAAGTCTTGAAGAATAAGCAGATGCTTAGAGCTACGGAAGTGTAAAATTCTAAGGCAAGAAGCCGACAGCAGATAAGATTCTGGTATGCGTTGTTTGCAAACAGACTTTACAATAATGTGACGGAAGAATGAAGTTTAGATAGGTATATTTCTGTACATGGACCATTAAAGTTGGGTCTTTTATCATAAAATCAATTGGAACGTCGGCTATACTTGAATAGTATCCGTTTCCTTACATGTGGTGCCTACTTACTACCCGCTCCTACTTCCATATTACTAGTACATTTTACTTGTGCAATTCCAAGGAAAAGATGAGAGCCAGAATAATACGAATTCTGGGGGAAAAAGAGATATGATTGATCATCACTGGTTGGATGAGAACAGACTGATTTCTATCTCTTGGAGGCTCTTTCCTTTAGTCTCAATCACGTTCTTCTTTACAAAGATAACTGCCACCACACAGAAGAACCCAAAGATTGCATTTAGAAACACCGAACCTAGTTGTTCCAGCATTCTCAGAAACAGCAGCCCAACGAAGAAGTTTATTACCTGTTGTTGGGCGTCCATTTCTTCAAGGTTATTATTTCAACATTATCCAATTACTAGAAAAGTCCACAAAGAGAAAAAAGCCATACCCAGTGAACAGCAAGACAGACGGCCAAAGCTGTTGCCCGAAGACGTCCAGGGCATATCTCAGACAGGAGAAGACTTGGAACAGGACCAGCCCCAGTTGCAAAAGACAACACAAACCTGCATTTTCGTCATCACATCCCAAACTTTATCAGAACAAACAACCTCCCTCTTTCCACTACCATAGCTCATAGTTTTTATATAAAACTTACAGTAGCATTCCTCCAACCGAGAGAAACAAGGTTCCAAAGGGTGATGAAAGCGAAGTATATGCTATTGCCTGGAGACCTAGCGATACTGCCTATTAAAGATGATACACATTTATATCTACATACATGGGACATTATTAAGTAGTAGCTGCGTTAAGTTTTATAAAAATAACAATTACCATGCCTACAAAACTCCAAATAAGTAACACTTTTCTCCCCAGCTTATCCATCAAAACCACCGCTACAGTTGAACCTGTACAAGAGCATGGATGATGCTCAAATTTGTTTCAAACACAGATAATCATTTCGCTTGACAGTTTCAATATGCTGAAAGGAAAGTTTTCAGCTCTCTTCTTTATAATCATCCTTGTGATAAGAGGAGGGTTATTAACTTTTAAACTCCTGAGTGGTTTACCATTCCTAATCATGTGTTTGTTTTCAAACCTCATCTACTGAGAAAATAATTGGGGAAGACGCATTTCGCCTACTTGCTTATCTAGATTATCGTGAACATGATGATGACTTTCAAGCCACAGTAGAATATACAGGAAAACTTCACAATTCCGTACCTAAGAGATTGCAGACTCCCACACATATGTTCGCAGAGGCTGAAGGTACACCAGCTTTCTTGAAGACAGTTGATGAGAAATAGAACACAGCGTTTATCCCAGACAACTGTTGTAAAGCAAAAAGGGTAGATCCAATGAAAACCACTGCAAACGGAGAAAATTTAAACGTAAAAATGAATGAAATTAAAAGGCTACACATGTCATCCATATATTTTTGCAAATGACAATAGACTTTTTTTTGGCTACAAATCCAGTTGAGCCGGCTATCATACCTTCCACATAAATGATTTTAATCTTTGATGATTAAGTCTATTTAGACAGAATGGTAAAGCCTATTTAGACAGAATGGTAAAGGGGCCCTATCGATCATAGAAAAAAATAGTTAGGGCTATACGGCCTCGAACCGTAGACCTGCCTCGGCAGTTCTCCTAAGTTCTACTCCTACTGCTAACCCCAATCTCCCTCTATGGGAATCAAAATATAGATATAACATTCTCTGAGATATTTGACATCAAACCAATGTCACAAGTTGTCACAAATCTTGTTAGTTAGAGATCACACATACCTCTAAAACTGCGCCCGAAAAGCAACTCCGATAATTTGGCTGAATCCGCATCATCTCCCCTATCCGACTTCATTAACTCTGCCATAGCAGCTTTGACGTATGCCCCTCCCAATAGCTTCTCAAACACAGCTTCAGCTTCAGCTGCCCTTCCTCTCTGAGGTTAAAACCAACGGAAGAATGGTTTAAGAAAACGTCTTTATTAGCTATGTGGGTTAAAATGAGAAAGTCACCTTGAAAAGCCACTGAGGACTTTCCACGCAGAGTTCCATGAAAACAGAAAGCATTGCAGCTGGGACTGTGGATATCCAAAAACATATTCGCCACCTAAGACAATCAAGAACGTGAAACCTGTTTAGCTGTTCATTTTGCCAAGATGAGCATCGAACAAGCAGACCAAAGCATATGATATGCTAGTAGCTTAAAAACTTGGACCTTTTTCCCTGCAAAGCCGGTTCTCAAGTCGAAATCTACTAATGAATCTGCAGTAAAAGATTTGATCCTAGGATGAAGGGAACCCTATAGAGTTGCAGCATTTGAACGAGATACTAAAGATTCACATTGCAGATAGGTAGGGTTAAGAACAGACAACTATGATCAAACATGCCACCTAAAGCAAGCAAAAAAGAGTGGACTACCATGGGCTTGGAAGAAGTCACAAATGGCATAGAGTTACAATGTTCTCTAACTCGAAGATATAGTTGGTTTTAGGCCTATCAGAGCCCTAAACTTCGCCCACACAAACCAGTTTTAGGGTCAAGTTTAGAGCATTGGCTGTTCAGGTCACTCAGGCTATTGACCCTTGTATTCTCGAGTTCTTATCAACATCTTACCAGCCCAAATTTTCTTTTGCCGGGATTCCAGCAAATAGTGAACCTAAGAGTCCAAGACATGTCGCAATTTGGGTAGAACTCCCATATGTGCCTCTCACATAAGCAGGTGACACCTGCAAAGAGAAATAGTGAGTCTCACACTAAGTAAGATGTATCGCAAACGCGAGTTAGTGATACTTATGCGTTAAGAACCTTCTTTTTCACATTAGGTAAATCCAGTAATGTGAAGAGAGCTTTCAAGATTGAAGTCCTTAGTAAAATGAATTTATGTTCGTCAATGAACTTCTGCGTGCTAAGGGTCCAAGTTCATGTCATTTAATGTCTGAAACATACATCTATTTAACATTGACCCCAAACATCTTTTGACGTAATACAGTATAAACAATTTTGGCATGAATCCCATCTGTAGAAAACACAGTTTTTTGGTAAACACACTGAATTGGATAATAAAATCCTAGACTCACCACCGAATTGTGCATAGTTAGATTCACATCGAGAGTCTGTGAGGAAAAAATTTCATGGGGCAATCCTACAAAAACAAGTGCAGAAAAGAAAGACTTAAAGTAATTGTCAAGTACCTCAGTGACATAGAGAGCCGTAACAGAAGGACCTATGCCCATCCCAATTCCGACCAAAAACCTTCCCAGGAGCATGCCCTCAGGATTCTCAGTTGACGCACTGTAAACAATACACTTGTAAGCCCACTCATCTCGTGATTTTATACACGGACTCTAGATAAAAGAGCAACACAATGACTTAAACCTAACTAGTGACTACACCTTGGGATAAGTGAAAAAAAATCACCAAGGCAATGACTTGTGACCAAATATGTTCAAATGAGTAGACAATTACCCATATCCAATAGTCGGACTATAGACATCTAAGCAGGAAATCACTATGAGGGTAAGTGTATCTAACTGGATAATGACTAGCTTAGGCCACAAGTTCAGTAAACTCTTTGTGGATCAATCTATAGAGTTCATAGAGAAGGAAAAACCTGAGAATGGAGTTGGAGAAAAGCAGGCAATGATTGGAATCCGAAATGTTCAAGTGACCACATCCACGTTCAACCAAAAGTTAACCATAAATAAGAATCCGACACTAAACACACTGAAAGAAGTACCCACTATCCAGTCATGCATATTCCATAGCCTAAACCACAGAATAACTGAAACAAAAAAAATCACCTCAATGAAGCTCCGACAATCATTGGTAAAGCGCTCAACTGGAAAGCTCTACGGCGCCCAACACCATCCGCGACCAACCCACTGAACAGAGATCCAATAAAGGCGCCGCCTAAGCACGTACTAACCACAAGACCTTCATCCATCAGAAAAAGGTTCTTGGAATTATCAGACGGAAGGATAGACATTAACAGAAAAAACAAGTTCTCTTCTTGAATAGGTACCTTCAGCGATGGTGTTCCCACTAAATCCAAGGTCAATTGATATGCTTTCGAGCGTTTCATTAACAACCCTGCGTCAAGAAAAGAAGAATGAATTTCCTACCCTTCCCAATTACATACATTTAAAAGAGAATGAGTCATTGAGGTGATATATGTTATTGAATGCTTTAATTGAATTCTATCAACTAAGCCTACAAAAGAAAAAGATAACATCCTAGCTGCATCAAAAGTAAATATACATGTTATTTCTGCTAATGCAAACATGAAAAATAAAGAAAAAGGGTACAACTGTCACAAGGAGAGACCCGAGATGATAGCCGAATAAAAGCGAAGTCAGTGATGCAACGAGCACGTGAGGCAGAGATCGCTTCCAGGAAGGATTCCCGATGTCTATTCCCGTCGCAGTTGGTAGACGCACTGGAGTTCACAGTAACAGTCAGTCAAGAAGATTCAAGATTCTTCTTTTTATTTACGACAGATGTCAGTTGTACAAATCAGAGTGTGAGTATAATTGGTATATCTAAATGACAATGCTATGTCTAAGGCAGAAACATCGATCTCTGTATTCAGGGCAGAGCTTTAAGGGTATAAGCTACATGTTGCAATCTAAAGTTATGAGCAGAGGCAACGAAAAATCAAAGTCCTCTTATATCTAACACATCCCTCCGTCTGCACTAATCATTCTAAAAGTAATAATCCTACCGACGTGATAGAGTCAAACTTTCTTGTTTTTAGTTACCAATGTATTTTGAGTTTTAAGTCTAAATTTCAAAGCCTTAATATAGCAATACAGATATATTATTGTTTAATTATCTGCAATCAACATCTAATTCTTGGGACGTTGAAAGATCACATGATTGTTAAGGCTCTGTGTTTCTTGTAAAATATGTTTAGAACAAAGAACAAGGGGCAGCAAAATTGTCAAAGCAACACAAGTGGCATTTCTGAAACCCTTACGGCTTAACATTTCCGTTTGAAAAAGGAAGAAAATAAGAAACCTGCAGTTTCAGCTTTATCCAAAGCAGAGAGGAACTCTTTAGAAGGAACACGCTTGTCTATGTGACGACCTCGCATTATGGTGTAAGTGCGTCGAACAGAATCCATCCCCCTCCGAAACACGCTACTGCACATGAAGTTCACTGCTGAGTCACACATGCAACGCCATAGAAGCTTATAGAAGATTTTGAATTA